>VDFB02184817.1:0-37711 GCA_007258455.2 Sequoia sempervirens | reverse complement strand
AAATATTTTGATGGATGCAAATACTAGACATAGTATGATTTGTTGCCCTTGTGCTCAAATCAGTCCACAACCTTCACGACTTGAACATAGGCCCCTGGAAAGGTTAAATTTGAACATGGTCTTTGACCATTCAAATTTATGATGCACTTTGTTTCCTGCTGCAAGCCACCAGATTAAGAAATAGATGCAACACACTCACTAGCAACACATGAAGAATAAATTATATCAGATATACACAACTCAGCAGACTAAAAAATTTACTCTAGATTAATAGGAATATAAGAAATAATTAGGATAGTTATCTCATTAAAATCAAGATGCTTTTCAGGTCTTCATTTATCTATCCCAAGATCTGAATTGATTTTTGTTCCTGAATGCTGACTCAGCTTAGACAACAATTCCTTCTCCACATATTCCATTTAAATATTTTAATACTGCCCATGCCTAAAGAGGTGACAATAACATTCTCATATATGTTTAACAAAACATAACTCCCACACATCAAGACCCCTTAGAACAGCAACAGGACATTCATCCGTACTGCAGAAGACATGTCAGCACCCAAAAATAGCAACGACTCCATCACTTTCTTTCCATGGCACACACAGACTTGGCAGCTTTTCCCATGCCTTCAACTGTCCATATACTGCTTCGAAACAAAATGCATTCTCCGGCTTGGTGATGGCTTCAACCTAGAACCAGTTTGAACCACAAGACACATTTAAATAATATTCTTCTTCTGAGAGTGGTGATGCAAGGATTCAAATTGACCCGAGGACCCATGAATAGCAGATGGCGTGCATAAGTGAAGTCTCAACAATAATTTATCGCGTTCAAACAATCCTCATTGATGACGCCAGCAAAGGAGACCAACCACTCCTGGTGATTGTTCTTTGGTCAACCATCCTCCCAATATTATGCCGGTGATTACAACTATGTGAGATTTCCAGATGTCAATGGTAAGATTGTTTAACCTTCCTCAATAATTCGCAACAGCTCAATGGACGCCTCCATAGATATAAGTACCAACGGTACTGAATGCGATAATGACAGGAGTAAGAACTCGAGTGGTGTTGACTGAATAGTCTCGATCCGAGATGGCAATCGAAGCCTATGTGTGAAGGAGAGACTCGAGAGCCTATTTTCTGCTTGGCGGACATTAGAGAATGAATGAGAAGAGTGAGTAAACGAAAACAAGAAACTCCAGGTAGAGAATACAACTTTTCGGATCAAACACGCTACTCGGCCCAACTTCCTTGTCTTCAATTTGAAGATTCTTATAAAATACGAACTCCTCTCTTATATATTTTGATCTTTGTCTTTACCCTGGAGAGAAGACAAACCCAACTATGAAATATGAATTCTGACGGTGAAGACGACCTCCAAACCTGGTCCTTCGAACTGAGAAAGAATTTCTGCTAAACAAATCTGAATGGATCTTGACATAAGCCCGCTCTAATACCATGTTAATTTCATTATCAAATGTAAAATCACATAGACAATCTGCACCAACACAAAATATAACATATAAATTTAGGGGAAACCCTCTCTCCTGAGGGGAGAAAAACCCAGCAATAATATATCTCTTATATATTAAATCTCAACAACAATGTCTCCTTTACAATGAAGGCCAAAAATGAAGGCCAAGAGATAGCATCACAATCTGATGCAAGCACAGAAACACAATGATACAACTGCTGATAATCAACATAGCTTTCAACAATATCAATCTGCACTTGTAGATGAACTCACGCTTGAAGAACTCGAACTTGTGATGGATATGTATTAATGAATGGAATGAAATAATCAAATGAGTTGCAACCAATGAATATAAATACAATGTGGAGGAAGAGACGTGACCCTTCACAAACAACATGTCGGCCTTATTCAAAGGATGTGTCTCTAATAACCAAAGGTGTCTCTTCATAAGTAAAGTCGGCTTCACTTATTAAATGTCTCTTATTCGAATTGCATCCACAAAATATGATGTCGGCTACATCAAGGTCGAGCCACTTCATGAAATTGCACCTCCACAATAATTATATATTATTTCATATAAATCGAGCCTCTTCATTATTACAATTCAAATAGCCATTTAGGCTATCATCTGAATTGCCTTCAAGAGACATTCTGATTTGGAAGAAGCAGCCTGACGCTGCTAATAACATCAACAAATTTCCCAAACATTCTTCCAAAGTACAAAATACAGAGGTCCCATTAGATTCTTGAAATCAAATTGGGAAAGGGAAATTTCAATCAGCTACCAATCTATATTAATTTGACAAATTTATAGAGTAGTATTTCTAACATTTTCTTTCTGACCCTCTCTTTTTCAATTTCTTTCTATAAAGTTTAAAATCCAAAGTAAAACATTACAATATTAAATATTAGATGATGAAAAGTATTCTAGTATTACTGAATTTAGTTTGATTATAGATAATAGAACACTCATTTAGGGGTTAAGACATGAATTTGATTATTATTCTTGAATCTAATTGTATTTGATAGATTCCAAGCATGTGATTCCCTTTGTAAAAATAATATCCACAATGAACAACTGAGAAGTCCACACATTGAGAACCTATAGTCAAATTCTTAGGATCATAAATTTTATTTTAAAGTTTAATTTTCTTTAAAGAGATGTAAATTTCATTAGTGAGATTTATTTGAGTTGATAGTGACTAATATACACATCAATAAGAACTTCTCCATCAACGATGTATAAATATTTTTCCTTTTAAATCCATGAGTTAGACTAAACTTCCAAGCTTGGATTGTAGATTTACCTCTTTTAAATGGATTTTTCTAATTCTATTTTGATATTGATTCAAGTGCATGCATTACTCACTTATTTTACTCTCATGTTTATATAAATGAAACCTTTAATCTAGTTTCCAATATCTACAAGGATGTGACTAAGTTTGAATATCTAAATTTTAAACCATAAAGTCTTGTCTAAACTAGTGTAATTATTCTACATATTTTGGATTGAAGTGTAGGTGCTATTGTTTTAATCAAAACATTATATTTTCCATATATTAGAAGCCCCTTCGAGTAGATCTCTTCCTTTACTTCATTTGATTGAAAATTTGTTGTCAAGAAAGCTTTTTGATAAAGTTGCACTTATATACAACTTGATTTTTTACAGAAATTTTCTACCTACTCTAGAAAATCATTTTTAGTTATTCAAGCCCTCCACTTTTTTGATCAAGAAGTATGAAGAAAGGGTTTAATTTTTAATTTTTGAACATTTTATCATTAACTGAAACTTGAGGGCCTTCACCAACCATGTGAAGTATTTCTTAGTTTGATCAAAATTCAAAGATTTAGATGAGTCCCTACAATCATCTACATGATGATATCCCCTTATTCCTATACTTGAATAAGGCCTAATTTCATGTCTTTCTCACCCCTAGTGTTTTCCCATTAATTTCCTTTTCAATGGAAATAGTTTGTACAAGAACATAGTTAGGGAGGAATAAAATGCCTAATTGCATCTATATTTGCATAGTTCATCACTTTTTCCTTTCTTGACTATGTTCTCCATCCAATTTGATCTAACACTATTGTTCAACATAATCTAATACTTCCTTTCTATTTCTTCTTTCTCTTGCCCTCTTTTGCAAAAACCCTTTTAGTTAGCCAAATCCTCCTTTAAAAATCTATTTTCCTTGATAATTATATCCCCTTCTTCATTTGGTCTTCCTTCTTCCCCATTTTCACTTGTTATCTTTAACCCATATAAAATTATCAATTTTACTCAAACTTAATTTCTAAATTTTTCTCTTATAAATAAATCAAAAATTTAAATTTAATTGATTTTTTTCATTTTTTCTTATTAATATACAATTATCCCTATTTTTCTTTTCCAACTTTATTCTATATACAAATCATATTCTTTAAATTTTTTAAATGATACTTGACCATCATACCTTTCTATGAACACAATTAAAATGTTTGAACTCATTATAACCACATAATTTCAAAGTCAATATCTTCTCATTGACATGACTCCTACCATTACTTTGCATATCATCTCCATCCTCATAAGCACTATAAAGGAAAACCCTAACAAAATAAATAGCTTTAGGATGAGTGACTCGTTATAAAGGAAAACTGCACTACATAAAGTACCACTTGGTAGTACCATAAAATTGTAATGGCACTGGCTATCCAGCCTACAAAAGCCATGAAGGAAGCCATGCATCTGATGGTCTTTTCATACCTGCCCGTGCAACCCTGTCTCTAACGGTTCCGTAGTCCGTGCATTATTCATGCTGTACAGGTAGTCAGTTTGAGTCAGTTCGTCAGGGACCATTTACTTTTTCCAGCAAACAATTTAATGTGCCAAAAGTGATTAGTACCTCTAACAAATTTTTTTTTTTCATTTTTATGTGTTGTAAATTTTTTTATTCTTGTGTGCTTTGTATGCTTTAAGTAAAAAGTAATGTTAATTTATGTATATATAATATTATTTTTATCTTATTATTATTTATAATATTCTGATAAATATTAATGTTTTATTATATATATATATAATTATTTATAATAATATATATTATTATATTAATATACATATAATATAAAATATTTATTTTTTACTTTATTTTTATATAGTAATGTAAATTATTATCATATATAATAGTATATTATTTATATGTATAATACTATTATATATATTCTTATTATAATCATAAATAATTTTACAATAATATTATATATTAGAATATGATACTAATAATTTATTTTTTATTTTATTTTTATACAAAATAATATATATATATATATATATATTGATTACTTAAAATATAAATCAATAATATATATTATTATAATAAATATTATGTTAATATACTAATATACTAAAAAAAATTACTTTATTTTTTATATATAATACTAATATTTTATTTTTATTTTATTTTTAGAAATATAATACTAATATATATTTTTACTTTATTATATAGAGTAAATATAATAATATATAATATATTTTTAGTATAAAAATAACATAAAATAAATTATTAGTATCATATTCATGTATATATATATATATATATATATATATATATAATTTACATTACGGTATAAAAATAAAGTAAAAATATATAATATATTGAGTAATGTAAATCATTATTATATATAAACAAAATATTAGTATTAAATTATTAATATATATAATAATATAATATATTGTTAGGATATATATTATTAGTAAAGTATAATAATTTATAATATATAGTAAATATAATAATATATAATTTATTATGATTTACATTAGTACATATATAATACTAAATACTAGCATACCTATATTTAAAAAATATATGTAATGTATGCCAAGAGATATCCTTTTGGAGGTGCCTAATTGTAGATTCATAACTCTAATGATAACCCTAAGTGAACACTAATCCTAATCAAACCCTAACCCCAATTGAACCTTAACCCTAGTCCTAACCTATATTAAACCCTAACCCAAATCAAACCATAACCCTAACCTTGATTGAACACTAACTCTAATTGAATTATTTTTTATAAAAAAAAAATAAAAAAAAATTATTAGTAAAATATTCTAATATATATTACTATTGTAAAATTATTTACATTATTATAATAATAATATATGTAATATTATTATTTTATTTTAATTTTTACTAATATTATATTATATATTTATTATATATAAAAAATAAAATAAAAATAAATATTAGTATTATATTTAAAAATAAAGTTTTTAAAAAAAATATATTAGTATATTAACATAATATATATTAGTAATTTATTTTTTAAGTAATCAATATATATATATATATATATATTATTTTTATCTTATTATTATTTATAATATTCTGATAAATATTAATGTTTATATATAAACATTAATATTTATCAGAATATTATAAATAATAATAAGATAAAAATAATATTATATATACATAAATTAACAATTCTTTTTACCTAAAGCACACAAGAATAAAATTTTTTACAACACATATTAATGAAAAAATAAATTTTGTTAGAGGTACTAATCACTTTTGGCACATTAAATTGTTTCCTGAAAAAGTAAATGGTGCCTGACGAACTGACTGGAACTGACTACCTGTACAGCATGAATAATGCACGGACTACGGAACCGTTAGAGACAGGGTTGCACGGGCAGGTATGAGCCATCGAATGCACATGGCTTCCTCCATGGCTTTTGTAGGCTGGATAGCCGTGGCACCGCCTGTGGCACAATTTGCACCGCATGGCATGGATGCCCATCCGCTGCCATCCATCTGACACCGCTGCCGTATCTGCCAGTCCTCGTCGGTCCTCTTTCTAACGTACCCTGACATCTGTTGTGCAGTACGGTGTCTCCCGTCAGATCAGTCCGTCAGTCCTTTACGTTTTTTTTAATTTTCTTTAACTTTCATTTATAACATTAATTTTTATATATTTAATTTTAACATTAATTTTTATATATTTAACTTGATAGATTAATAATTAAAGATTTAGCTAATGTTAATTTTTTTTATATATTTTTTTTTAATAATTGTTTTTTAATAATATTTTAGATTTTATTTTGTATTTAAGAAATAAAGAAAAATTAATATAAAATGTAAAAATATTTTAATTATTTTATTTATTATATATAATACATAAATTTTAATCTTTTAGATTATTTTATTTTATTTAAAGAATATTTTTATTTATTTAAAAGTTATTTTATTTTTGTTATTTTATATTTCTTTAAAGAACTATTTTCACTTATTTTATTTATTTTTTTAGTTTTAGTTTTAGTTTTTAGCTCAATGTTAAAACTAAGATATAATATAAATTATTTTTAATATTTTATGCAATGTAAATTAAATTTTTAAAATGTTGTTATTATTATTATATTTATTATATATTATAGTTTAGATATTCATTCAATTTAAATTCTCCTATTATATAAATATATATTATTTATTATTGAATTATATTAAATAAATAGCATATATCTTATATATAAAATAAAATATGATATGTTATAGTAAATAATATTTATATAATATAAATAAATAAATAAATAAACTTTTATAACTAAGATTTTATAGTTTTAAAAAAAAATTATAAGGTATATAACCCTAATCCTAATTTTATCTCTAACCCTAACCCTATTCTCATCCCTAATTGTAACCCTAAACTTATTCACAACTTCAACCCTAATCCTAATCCTAACCCTAACCCTAACCCTATCCCTATCCCTATCCCTAATTTTAACTCCAACCCTAATCTTTATCCTTACCCTCACCCTATTTCTAAGCCTAACCCATTTTATACATGCTAACTCCAACCCTAATGCTATTGCTAATCTTAAACATAATCCTAAATTGAACCCTAACCATATCGCTCATCCTAAACACATTTTTAGAATATTCTTTAAATTGTATTTCTTCGTATTATAATGTTTAGAATGTGTGAAAATATAACAATTTGTTTGATGTGATATTGTACAACACCTCACAACTTAAATATATAAATAGATGATACGAAGAAAAAAATGAGGGGTTTGGACAAGACTGGGGTTGGAATAAGAAAAAAAAAAACAATGACAGGGTTTGGACAAGACTAGGGTTAGAATAAGCCTAGAGAGAGGATGACAAGAAAATTAGTGTAAGAGTATTTTTTAATTCAATTAGTATAATAGTGATGAGGAAGAGAAAGGAAATAAATGTTTTCATCGTGAAAAAAAAAATTTAAACTACACACTCAAATTTTGTTTATGTTTTAATTTTTTTAAATGTTACAATTTTGAGCTATTCTTTATTTTATTTTTAATTATTTAAAATAATGATAGTTCATAACTATTGTTATATTAAATGCTTTAATAAATATCTCAAAAATAAAATTGAAATTACATGAAAAGATAGATTAGAATTTTTTATGGACATTTTTAATTTATGTAGTTTAATTGTTTGAGTACAATTGATAAGAATGATGTATGTTTATTGATGGAAAGACCAATGCCACAAATTGTAAACTCTAAATAAATATGATTTATTATTAAAAATATTTTTTAAAACTATATTTATTTTCCCATTTCTTTATAATCTACTAAGAAAGTGTAAAAATATAAAAATATAAGAGTTGACTCTGTCATTGTATAAGGCCTCTCAACTTGAATATATAAATAGATAATGAGAGTAAGGGTAACCAAATGATCATTGTTGTAGTTTATGTCGATGATATTATATTTGGTGGTAGTAGTGATGTAATGTGCAAAATATTTGCCACAAACATGCAAGATGAGTTTGAAATTTCCATGTTAGGAGAACTCAAATTTTTTCTTGGTTTGCAAATTACACAATCTGATAAGTATTTTTATAGCACAAATCAAGTATGCAAAAGAAATGCTTAAATTTTTTGGCATGGAGGATTGTAAACCAGCTAGTACTCCTCTGATTATTGGTGAGTAAATCAGATGAGTCACCTGATGCAAATTAGACTTTGTATAGATCAATGATTGGAAGTCTATTATATATAACTACATCAAGACTTGATATAATGCAAGCAATTTGTATGGTAGCTCAGTTTCAAGTAGAACCAAAAGAATCACACATCAATGCAGTAAAGAGAATCTTTAGATACATCAAAAGTACTGTTGACTATGGTTTATGGTATTCCAAATGCAAATATTCCACTTTAACAACATATATAGATGCAGTTTGGATAGGTAGTGTGGATGATAGAAAGAGCACCAATGGAGGTGCATTCTTCCTAGGGAACAAATTAGTTTCCTAGATGAGCAAAAGGCAAGAGTCTATTACTCTTTCTACTATAGAAGTAGAATATGTTGCAGCAGCTGCATGTTGCACTCAAGTCTTATGGATGAAGCAAACTTTAAAGGACATCAAGGTAGAGTATAATGAGTGCATTTCAATTCTTTGTGACAATTCAAGTGCCATTAATATCTCAAAGAATCCAGTGATACACTCCAAAACAAAGCATATATCAATCAAGTATCACTTCATTAGAGAAAAAGTTGCAGATAAAGAAGTCAGCATGGAGTATATTCCCACCAAGGAACAAACTATGGATGATATATTTACAAAACCCCTTCCGAAAGAGCAGTTTGAATACCTGAGGTAGAAGATGGGAGTAGTTTCTCCCACTTCATATCACTAATCTCTAGTGATAGTGCATGCATCCAAGGGGAGCTTCATTGATCAGTTATTCAACCTTGGTCAAGATTAATGTGATCAAGTCATGAAAATTGCAGTATTAAAAATTGGAGCAATTCTAATGACTTGATGGTTGTAGTGTTCAAAATTGAAGCCTCTCTTTAGGTGGAGTGTACCCTTTTACATTGATTTCAAAGGGGGAGAGATGTGTTGCTAAACAAATGAGATGAGATGTATGTCATAGGGGGAGTCGCAGTATTACAGTGTGTTAATCAAATTGGCATTGAGTTTCATTGGTACCTGATTGAACAGTTAGAGTTTTTCCATCAATGCCAAAGGGGGAGATTGTTGGACTATTGTTTTCATTGATGTTAAAAGTGCAAATCATGTAAGGGAGACTATTGTCATAATGACTGGGTTTCTCGAGAACTTTTTAGACAGGTATTGTGCAGGTCGTGATGTCAATGAAAATGTCATCATTCATTGGTTCATGCTCTCAGTCGAAGGCCAAAGTTGTAAAGTGTCACAAAGTTCCAAGTTTTCATAACCTATGTCATGGGATTCTCAAATTTCCTAACCTCTCAACTTGGTGACATAGCTAATGGAGCGATAAGGATGACAAAATGAATGGAGTCACAGAGTTCCAAGTTTTTGTAACTTATGTCATGCGGTTCTTAGGTTTCGTAACCTCCTGATTGGGAAAATTCTCTCTATTGTTGATGAGTCACTAGTTTTGATCACTTGGTAACCTCCGACATGAGGTTATGAGGTTCAATTTTTTGGCAACTAGGCAATAGGAATATGATGCCGACTATGGGACCTAAGGTGATGATAGTAATATGTGATGACAAGTGGCAGAAGAAGATTTGAACGACATACCAAATCACATCATTGTTGTGAGTTGCATGGTGATGATGTGGATGACAAGAAGATTGTTGGCCTAGTTAGATAACATGGCAAGTGATGTATGCAAGATCCTAGCTAAGTCTCGTGGGGTCAGCAAAGAATAGTGGAGATTAATCCATGGTGGATGGATATTCACCATCGATGAAGATGGAGAGACCTAGCAAAGAAAGAAATCAAGATGATGATATGAAAGATCGACGACGGTGGTTTAAGCGACCAATTATCCAATGGTCAAGGCTTAAAGTCATGGTAGTGAATGCTTGTCATAGGATCAAGGCATGAAGGAGTTGATTGATGACTAGAGTTAAAATGTAGAGATCTGAGATGGCTATGAAAAGTGTAAATGAAATATATATATTGCATTTGTTAACTTGTTTATCAAAAAACAGGGCCAAGAAAAAAAGAAAGAAAAGGGTAAAGAAAAATAGGGTAAAGAAAAACAGGGTAAAGAAAAAGATGAAGAAGAAATTAAGCAATTAAGAAAGGAAGTACAAAATATGCTTGTACAAAGTATGCTTGATTCTGTAAACAGAGAACTTATCATTTATATAGAAAAAGTGGAGAAACCTTATAGAGAACCCAAAATTCTTGCGGAATATATTGCTCTACAACTAAAGGAGAGAGTTGAAATAAGAAAAATAATGAAAAAAGCTATTGAACTGGCTGAAAAGGCAGATGTAGAAGGTATTAAAATACAAATTAAAGGTCGTCTTAACAGAATTGAGAGAGCTCATAAAGAATCGGCTATGCGAGGTAGAGTGCCCCTACAGACCCTTCGAGCTAAAATTGATTATTGTTATTATGCGGTTCAAATCGTCTATGGAGTATTGGGGATCAAAATTTGGATCTTTGTTTAAGATGAGCAATATCCTTCTATAATCATAATAAAAGACATCCAAAGACCTCTAATTGAAGAGGAAATTGAGGCAACAACTCAAGACCCTAGTGTGGCATGGTTTTTAGATGAGATGGTAATACAAGAACCACAATGATTCCTAGAAAAATTGTTACAAAGAGGAGCTAAATTTCCTCATGGTTTTGACTTTAACACACTTTCCACAACACCAATGAATGAGACTGCACAAAACCAAGGACACAATGCATCTACTCCTAATCACACTATTCCACAAATACATGCTACTATTCCATTAGGAGGGACAACATAAAACACCACAAAAGTCAATACGAAGCCACTATTTGGAACACAAGGTTCACAAGCTATGACACAACCCCCTATCAATACATTTAATCCATTTGGATCAGCATCTACTGCTATAGGGGCTTCATCATCCAATCCTTTTTCAATGCATAAAAACAAGTCAAACAACAAAATGTGAAAGGTTTACATTAGTGTGCCTAAGCCATAGATGAACATGACACCAAATACCAATTTTCTTGAGCACCAACACATCACAACAAAGGTCCCCTACAAAGTGACACAAAATGGCCTTTTCAACAATATGGCAACCAAAATCCACATGGTCAAACAAGTTCAAGTCCATTACAAATGCAATTCAGTATGAACCCTCCACACATCAAACCAAATTCCAACTTTTACTCCCAACATCCAAAAAAAAATCCAACTTTCAATAATAACACTCGAAACCAAAATCCATAACACACATTTAGGATCAACACCAATTCATCCACCCCAAACATTGGATTGTAAGACTCAAACATGGGCCCGTATATCATAATTTAGTTACAAAAGGGGTGGACACATCATTGAATCAAGTTGATGTCTTGACAAACCCAATTCTTGCACTACAAAGGCAAGTGGACAACATGCAAATATCAATAAGTAAAATGTACTCCACACAATATTTATGTCCATATCCTTTTGACAAGAGCATATACATGCCTCCTTTCAACACAAATATGTTATTTTGAATTTCATCAAGTATAGAGGAAAGGGAAGCCCCATTAAACATGTGAGGGAGTTGCACATGGATTGCATATACATCACATTTGAACACACATACCTAATGAGATTTCCCCAAGAAGCCTCATAGGACAAGCACTCGAATGGTTTTTCCATTTACCTATAGGCATAAGAACATGGGATGAACTAGCAAATAAAATTTATGATAGATTTTTCTTACAACATCAAAAGTGATATTATTGTAGCCACATTATGTCATACAAAACAAGCAGAAGGTGAGGCATTCGTAGCATTCTTTTAAAGACAGAGAGTCTTGGCTAGTAGATGTCCTTGTGAGATACCTGAAAAACAAAGAGTTATCATCTTCATTGAAATTGAAATACCAATTACAATTCTATTACTGCAGTTTGTTCCCTGACCTCATGGAGAAAAGCACTACCCTTGAAAAGGAACTCATTTCAAAAGGGAAAATTAAAACTTTTAACAAAAATAAAAACTCCCAAAGTACCTCAAATGAAAAAAGTAAGTATTTGGCTTGTAATGAGAATGTCACAAATGATGGAGTTATTGATGCAAATGCAATGCACAAATCTAGTCTGATGCAGAGCTAGGAGGATTCACAAAACATCTCACAAATCCTTAACAATTTCTCAAGGCAATCATTAAGTAATGCATGCTATTAAGCATTCTCTCAACCATTCAACATGACAAGAAAACAACAGAAAAAACCTTTATCTGACCTTGGATTGAGTCTTCCATCAGTAAAATATATCATTCCATGCATAACACTGTCAGCAACATAAATATAACAACCATAGGTCTTTGATTCACAACTTGCACCATAACTTTTCAGCCTTTCAATTAGGGACTGTCATCACAAAATCTTTGAACTGACATAATATACCAACTTTAATCACAAATTTGAGTACCTTGGATAATCTTCTAAAACATATAATAAATTTAGTTGCCTTTGTTATGTAACAACACTACAAATAACGTTTGTAATCTGCCCTTTTAGGCCTTTACCAGTCTGATTTCACTATGAACTGTAAAAAACAGTCATTAATAACTTTCACATGGATAATAATTAATCCAATCGCTCCGGTCAGTTTGTAGATTACTTAGTTACAGAAATTTCATCCAATTTTTAGACAGATCCAACGGTTAAAACAAAAGTTATGAGGGTTTTACCAAAACGGGTAACCCTTGGTAGGGTTCCAGGCTGGTTTTACAAAAAATGCCAAATCTTTCTCATATCTTCATGAAATCAAATGAGACCAAGTTCAAAATGATGTAGAAACATATTAATACCTTCTCCAATGACTGCCCCTTCAGTATCTGGCCGTACATTTCCGTACAAGAGCAAAGAATCACGTTTTTACAGTGTTTTCTGAGAAAAAAAATGAATTCCATTGATATTCTTCCATTACAAATCAATTTTCTCCCTTTGTTTTCGACCTATGGAGGATTTTTATACATTGAGGACTAAAACTAACTCATATCAACTGACTATTACTAATTCCAATCTCCATTTAACTAATGGACTTAACATTTATTTAATTTTTTGCTCTCTTGACAATGTTTACAATGAAGAGTAACTTTGAACATTATGGAACCAATAACCTAAAATATGATTTCCTAGGACTCAAATGACCTCATACATATCAAAAATGGATCATTAATCTTTATTAAAACATTAAGACATCAAAAATGAATACTAAACCCAATAAGGCCTCATGGAGGCATGTGATCAAATAGGTGCTCCTGCACCATAGTCCCACAATCACCCTTAAGGGACCTAATGCATCAAACAAGAAGCCACATATACCTAAGAAAACAACAAATGAAATCTAAAATAACCCAAGGTATGGACCTCAAAGGAAATTTCAACCACTTGACAAAAATACACTCCCTTAGGGGAACCAATCAAATTCGTCTTAAAACAACTTTTACAAAAAAATGTCATATAACTTTCAAAGGTGAAAGACTATGAACAAGGGCCATTTAAACCTTCATGGTGGGATGCAAATTCCTTTTGTGATTATCATTGGACCAAAGGACACAAAAATTCATCATGTCAACAACTCAAGAACATAATTTAGGACCTTATTAAAAATGGTGTCATAAAGGTAGATAACCAACAAGCAACCTCCAATAGTGATCATAACATCATTAAAAATCCTTTGCATGACCTTGGGATGGGGAAAGCCTCCAACTCAAGTACAAAGACTAACAACCAAGTACCAATCAATTAAGAAGGTTCATCATCAGCTTCATCATGCATTACACCGATCCCTACACTTTAACCAAAGCATTCACTTCCAAGATTTCATCTTCTGATCCTAAGATCTAGGTCAAAAACACTGTAAAAATAGAGTTTCTTCTTATTAAATGCTTGAAAACTTAAAAAATGCCAACCAACCCCCACCCTCGACCCAAGGGAGGCTTTTTAAACATTATCCCACCTTCCCCAATAGCCCTCAACTAATTTTTTAAAAGAGGGAACTATTGTTTAGTGAAATTACATCATTATGGTGAAATTACACCAACTTACAACGTGAAAACTTTGCAATTTTGGAGCAAATTTCAATCCGAAAGACCTATGACCTCAAAAACCATTCAATCCTACTATTGTTTAGTGAAATTACATCATTTTGGGTGTGGGTTTTCAGCTGTGTGTGAGTTTGTCCAAAACTTGCAAAAGTTGCTATTTTGGGTGTCATGCATCTTGGCAACTTGGCAAAAATGATGAAAACTCATTAATATTAATGGGAAACATCTTGAACTGCTAAAATTTATTGTAAAAGGCAAGTTGGAGCCTGGAATGGTTGAGCATTGAACATTTGAAGTGATTTTTGGTGTTTTAGAAAGAATTTTGAATAAGATTTCCATTGTTTTTTGTAGTTGCAGCAAGTTTTTGGCTCTTGTACGGCCTGTACAGCCCTGCTTATGGAATAAAACCAATTGCATGTTATATTATTGTGTTCCCTCTTTCATTTGGCGTTGGTTTCATGAATTTTCATCATGTTTTGAGAAAGTTATTGAGATTTTGCCAAAAACTGTCCCAGTTTTGTTGTGATTTTCTGAGTTTCAAGTCACTTTCTTGGTTTCGTATGAACTGTACGGACTTGGTAATGGCTTGAAACCAATTGCACGTTAAATATTGTTGAATCCTCTTTCAAATGGCGTTGATTTCAGGAGATTTCATCAAGTTTTGTTGAAGTTATAGTGATTTTGGTGAAAACTGTCTAAACCTTAGCTAGGGTGGGCAGCAAGCACTAAAAATGTAATAAATATTTTTCCAACTGCTCAAAAACCCTGAAATCTTGAGCAAAATTCTGTCTTGATCTATATTTTAATTTGGATTTGGGTTTGAGTCTTCATTTGCTTGGGATTGTGAGAAATCTATGATAGTCCATAGGAGGAAACTAGGGAAAAATAGTGATTTCTCTCTTTTTGCTACTAAATCTCTCAACCCACGTTTGAAAAACTTGATCCATGGCTTGAAAAATGTTTATTGATGTTTTTGGTGAGTGTGTAGACCTGGATCAAGGCTTACTTTGGTTGTTTGAAGCTTGGTTTGTTTCCTTCTAGACTGTCCCATTAGAACAATGAAGAGAATCTTTCAAGAAAACTGTGTATTTTGATCTTTTAATGTTGGTTGCCTAAAACCCACGTTGGATTTCCAAGTAACTACTGCTGTCTCATGTTGTTAAGGGTCTTTGGAGTCTCTACAAGTCTAGGGCACGCATGGCTTGGTCAATTCAAGCCTGAGTTTTCTTTGTTTGGGGCTATCTCCATAGGACAATATAAGCAAAACATGCAAAATAGTTTGAAACCGCATTAGTACTTGTCATGGGTGTTGAAACAAAGTAATTTCTCATCAAAATCCATCCCTAGTATGCTGTTTAAAGATGGATTTCATAACACATATTTGGTGCATAAAGATGCTATTAGGTATAAGTTGGTTCCTTTTCCTTTGGAGCAGTCTAATGAGAGTTTTGTGATCTGTTTTGAGAAGAATTTGCAGGCCAAAGTGCAGGGTAAGACAGGGGAAGATACTGGTTGGTTGAAAAATAGTAAGTTGCAGCAGAGATTTGAAGCACACAGTCCTAAAAATCAAAATTTGTGGGACTTGGACAGTATTAAGGTTGGAGGCATTGAATGCCCTATAGTTGAGGGTGATAGAGGAGGTGTTCTTTCCCAAAGAAATCAGGGGATTAAGGGAAAAAATAGGGCACAAGATCAAACTGAGATCAAGCAGCAAAAAGGACAAACAAAACACAGTTTTGACACTAACATGTTGAGTGACATGAATGCAGGTTGGCAGAAAAGGAAGAAGGTAACTTTGGGAGATTTCATGCTTGGTAATCAGAAGGTGCAAACATACAGGAACAAGGAGTATTATGGCAGCAACAAGTTGGATACTTCTTGGGGCAAGAAATTTTTCTTTCTTGGGGAGAATGGTGCAGGAGCACCCAAGCTCTTCAAGGAACACTTCAACAGACATGAGGATGCAGGGGTCATGAAGACCTATCAAGGAACTCAGAAAGTTAATTATGACATTTTGAAGCCTATAATGAATTTTGAAATGGTTAAAAACATTAAGGGAGTCAAATGTCCTAAGGGTCTTGATAAGGACCATAGGACCAAAATGCATTGTAATTGCACAAATAATGTCCTAAGAGTCTAGATAGGTTTTTAGTGTTTTAATCATGTATCAACTTTTATCATGATTTTTTTAGTAGGATGGTTTAGGGACTTGTATCAACTTTTTTTGAGGTCATTTGAATGTCCTGAAAGCAACAGCAAACAATTCTTTGTATATTATTGCTGACTGTCCTCAAGAAAGTGCAGATTTTTCACTAATTTTGAGGTTTTTCATGGATGTTTGATCCATTTCATGAGGGAATGATGTTGTAACTTGTGAAATGGATCTATTATAACATGTATAATATAGATCTAACAATTTATTGTACAGGAAAGAGTGATTCTTGGGTGTACACCGAGTTTTAGCAAGGAAAAGTGCATGGAAATGGAGGCTAAGGTGTAGCAGCAGAAGATCTGCCTTAATGAGGGGTATATTTTTGAGTTTAAGGTGTTTATATATGTTGATTTATTGGTGAAAAGTCCAAGATAAGGTTGTGGAAATGTTGGGAAAGCTAATTTTCAAGAGGCCCTAATTTTGGAGCAATTTGGTGAGGGTTTTGTGTTTGAGGGTGTCAAGGGTGTCATAGGCACCTAAAAACTTGAAAATCCTTGGTTTGGAAACATTTTAAGATACTGTTGAAAGTTTCATAGTTAGGGGATAAGTTTAGAGAGGGGTTGCTTTGAAAAAGTGGGCTAATTGGGCCTTAAATTTGAGGAAACAACAGATTTTGGTAGGTCTGATCCAAAACAAGTGCCAACAAGGTTTTGGTATGTTGTGTAGCATCAAAAAATACATCTTAATCAGTCATTTATTTTGGGAGTCCTTTACAAAAAGTTGTTAGAAAAAGTTGAGTGAAAAGTAAAAAAAAAAACCATTGCTAGAGGCCTAGTTGGGCTAGAAGCCTAGTCAAGGTGCAAAAAGTGAGTTTGTGTTTAAGTCAGAGGTTTGGGGCTTGAAACCATTCAAGACAAGTTTGTTTGAGTCTTTTAAAAGCTTCCCAAGGGTTTGGGTCCATAAGTGAAGGTTTAAAGTCATAAGTAAAACTTTGAGGCTTATCTCCTGTAGGGTGCCTAGAAGAGGGTTTGAGATTGCTTCATAGAAAATCCTTCAAATCATTGTGTGTTTCCAAAAGTCTCATAGCCTCTGCATAATTTTGTGACTAAAAAATTTATGTTTCCTTTGTGACCAAACCAATAGAACTGAGCCTTCAATGAATTACAAAAATGTATGCAAAAAGGTATCACCAGAAATGTACCAAACCAAAATGAACCTCGATGATCATTAAATACAAAAGACCTCAGAATATATGCCAACACTATAAGTGTCAAAATCAACCCTTCACATCAATGTCAAAACCTATGTGGAAGGGGTCAACAAAAATTATATTGTATATAGACTTTTATATATAAAATTGTAGAATAATTCTCTACACATATACAAAATTGGCATTTATACCAACTCAAAATGTTACATATGTCATCTCAAGATCTACATACCAAGTGTATGTAGAATAACTACACATTCCAATAGTCGAATTGATCTTATGTCTCAGACAAATCTTACATTTGTGGTGGATCATCAAAATGTAGCCTCCTCATGCCACTAGATGGATGAAAAGTTGACTACACAGTAACAAGACAAACCATAAATTTGATTAATTAGCTAAATGGTAAATAAATTAGACCACCAAATAAAAACTTATTTATAATTTAGAAATTTCAAATTACCATATTGTTACCATCTTTACTTTGCATTACATCCATTGTTGTTGCTTCTTGGTTAAGATCAATAGAAAATGGAAACATATGTTGTTGGGTGTTTTGTTGATCATCTAAAGCCACAATAACATGCACATTTGAGACATCAACATAGAAAAAAATAATTTACAAATTAAAAACATAAAATTGATTGAAGTGTGTTCTATAATTTTTATACCATCTCCACTTTGCATTGTCTCCATTGTCATTTCTTGGTTAAGATCAATAGAAAAAGGTAACATGTATTCTCTACTATTTTGTTGATCCTCTGAAGCTGCAATGACACATATTTAACACATCAACATAGATAAAGTTTTCAAGTGTAAAACTACATTATGTAATTAATATAAACAATAGTAAATTTATAAAGATTAGAAATTTGATTAGAGATAGGAATTGACTAATTTCCTATAAAGTTAATAAACACACTTAATAGTTAAAAAATTACCATCTATAAGTTGTATTTCATCTATTATTGTTTGGTTTAGATCAATCGAGAAAGGTAATTGATGTCGTTGAGTACTTTCTTGATCATCCAAACCTACAATGACATGTATTTAACATATGAAATAAAAACAAGAAGTATTGTTATGCAAATTACTAAAATTCTTTTTAAAAAATATACTTACTGTGTTGTTGCATAATACTAACTCTTTCTTCTTCTATTGCGATGCTTGAGCGTTTAATGACCTTTTTTTTCTTTTTCTTTCTACATCCTGTAGAGGGAAATTGAAAATTTTCATAGTCCTCAATTGTTTCATTCAAGTCTTCAGAAATGGCATTGTCTCTTTGATGAATTGAACGACGTTTACACATTTTGCTTGGACTGAACCATGGTGATATTCGTCTCGTAGATATGTTATCTGAACCAGGGATTGATGTAAATGTGGAAGAGGAAGGAAGAGATGTATGAATATCTTTTCGCAATCTCCCAATACATTGACAAAACTTTTCTTTTTCATCTTCACTGGTTGGTAAATTTTGGAGTAGATGATTTAAATAATCAATAGAATTTCGAAAGTTATCATTCAAAGCACCAGATGATTTCCCGCCATCTGTAATACAAATAAAAATGATTAAATCTAAAAATATCTTAATATTTTATTATAAAATGGTGACATTGAGATTTACCTGTTCTTTGGTCTTCACCAATGGCAATCCTAAGCACTTCTTGATCTTCTATTTGATTGCAACCATCTATAATTCGATTAAGATTTAATTAATTTTGTGAACCATAAAAAAACTAATATTTAATTGTAAATACCATATCAATATTACCAATGGTATTGTTTCCATGACTGAATCTCCCTCTGACATTCTCATCATCATCAAGCAATGGAGTAGTGCCATCTATAATTCAATGAGATTAATTTAGTTATTTTTGAAAAATAATAATAATCATTTAACATATAAATATTAAAATTAAATCTCAAATGACCCTTACCAACAACTTGATCTTGCTCATTTATTTTGTTTCTCTTTAGAAGATCTAAAATCTTTAACACATGTTTGCATGTGTTTCCCTTCTTTGCCCACTGACAGTCACACACATGCAAATCTGGTCCATATTTTCTAACAAGGTACCATTTTGTTGGAGTTGTTTGGCTTCTTATTTGGTATGTGTTAGGGACGAGATCATATGGGCAACAATCTGTATCTGGTATTTTTTTTTGACCTCTCTAATGCAGTTGTGTAATATCGTTCTTTTTTGAAGTTAGTCAGAAACCCAGATAATTGCAAATATCTTTTATTTTTGTAGAATGGCTCTACCCTATGAAGAAGTGTATGGATAAGCCAATCCATTCTCCTCGTGCACCTCTTAGCACGATCACTTAAATAGTGACTCTTGATGTGGCAGTGGTATGACTCTATGGAAGCATTGGTTTCTTGATTTGCATGAGGGAAACCTCTATAATTTTTTGCCCACATTGCTATACAAACCCACAAAATGATGTCTTAGTATAAATAAAAAACAAGTTAAACAATATAAATGCATACAAAATCATAATGAATAATTCAATGAGCTTACCAATACGAGTTTCATCATGACACCAAGTTTGTTGAAAGTAATCAATAAATTTCTTCTCCTCTTTGAATTCCTCCATGAAATTTGTTATTAGATGAGTAGTGATGTCTTCATCATCACTCATTGCATACATTATCTCACCCAATCTATTGAACATATTACTCCCAACATCCTTATTACTGACATACCTGGATTATAAAACATAATATCAAGCTATGAAATTCGAACATGAAATGTTCAGGTATTCCAAGTATTTTAATAAAAGAATGACTTACCTGTATACATTCTTCAACCATGCCCTACGTACATGCCAAATACATAAAAGTACCCGGCAATGAAAGGATAATCTACAAGTTACGAGGATAAGTGTAATGTTCAGCTTTTTATAAACTAAATATTAAGCAATTACAACGAGTTAACTTCAGTTTAAATAAAAGATTAAGGCCAAGAAAAACCTGATTGCTTCAATCTCGGCACTAGCATCATCTGTCATAAATGCATTGACATTCCAATCTTCTTTACATTGTTTCCCTCTTTTATAAACTTTTATCAACCATTCATTTATATCCTCAACTTTATTTCTTGAGGATATGGCCCATGCAACAGGTATACCAGCCTCTTGTTCATCAAATACAAGCAAAGTATATAACTGATACTACACATTAATAAACCATAAATTATTATATTTTTAGTAGAAGAAATTAATAATTTCATTAAAATCCATAAATACAATTAAAATTGTTTTACTTACACCATATTTATTTGTTGAGAATGTGGAATCCATAGCAATAATTGCATTATGTGAATGTTTCACCATCATTTCTTGTATCCATGGAGTTTGGATGCCTACCATAAATGGAATATTTTCCACATTGTTTGGTCTTTTATAATAAAAAAAGTTGTCTTTCTCCTCTATATGCCACATGCTTACACTTTTTACATCATCTTCATTCTTTTGGGATCGAAGTGAGCGCACTCTATTCCATGCATTCAAGACATCTTTCCTTAACAAATATGTGTCCCTCTTATTCATCAACTGTGTCAAACTAGGGTCTAAATAGTGTTGTTCACATATTGTGTCAATTCCCACCCCCATTAGCAATAAGGATTCAATATATGATTTGCATTCATTTGACAACCTTGGTGCAACACTACTCCTTGGATCACTAGAAGGGTCATCTTTTCCATGACAAAATTCACCTTTAGCATCACAATGACTGAAATCATTATATGTAATAACCGCAACATCTGGTCTACCATACATAACCTTAACAAGAAAGTGGGTTTGACAACCCCTTTTTTGGATAAACCTTCGTTTCCTTTTCTTGTTTTCAGAGTTATTTTCAAAGTTGTTCTCAGAATTGTTTTCAGAGTTGTTTTCAGAGTTATTTCTTTTGTCCTCAGGGCCAAAAGCACACCAATAACTGTTTTCACATGTACAAAATATATATATTAATTAATATAACAAATAGAAAATATAAGTTTTGACATGCTTCATTATTATATTAAATATAAGCAAACCTTGAGTACATCTTCATTGCCTGGTCATTAGGTTGTATCAAGTCGGTCTTTCTATTCAATTTCCGTACAAATGTCGTCTCTGTACTATCCAATAAACCTTCTCCTTTGACAAACTGAGGGAGTCTTTCAAGAGGGATTGCAGCACATATGTCTATCTGACTATTGCCACCTCCAATAGGTGTCCATTCAAGGTCAACACTTGAGAAATGATTTCCCTGATTGGGAATGTCTTGCACATGTAGAGAAAGAAGTGATTCCCATTTATTTGGCCTACCCATTCTGAATAATATTAACATGGTTAGTGGACCTCTATCTTGTTCAAATATGTATTTAAAAAATTAAATCTTCTACCATAAATTCAAGAATATAAACAAACATGGGAATTATTATCATCCTAAAATTCAATTGAACCCAATGAATTTACAAATAAGATCATTTCTCTAAAAATGACTTTTACCACAAAGTCAATTTACAAATAAGATTATATGGGACAATGTTATGATTTGGGATGATGTTTAGATTTTGCATTATAGATTGGCATGATTTAAACTACATGATTTGTTCCCACAACATAATTTTTACATTAACATGGTGTCTTAATAATAGACCTACTTGTACCCTTAACAATGACATCAATGATCCAAACCAAACATACAATTATTTTATACGATGACTTCAATTCCATTGACACAACACATTATTACTTGGATAAATTTGTGAAATTTCTTTATACACTAACACTCATAAGCCTAGGATTGTAAAGGAAGCTATTGGTATTAATGATGTAGATTCTTGGAAAGAGGCTATGGATGAAGAATTGACAACATTAATAAAAAATTTAACACATGGGAGATTTATTATATTTTCCAAATGGACATAAAATTGTTGGATATGAACATATGTTCAAGAATAGTAAAAGATAGTAAAAGAAATGAGGCTATTGGTAAAGGAAGCTGGTGATATTGATAGTAAAAGATCCATTAGTGATAGGAAAAGGTGTCTCAACTTTACATTCCTAATGCTCATTTTAATATATTTTCTATGCACTTGCTATTTCATATTCTAGTGAATTTTGTTCTTGTGGGAGAGTTCATGTCCAATGCGGAGGATCCTAATCTTAAGTGTTTTTTTGGCCTCACCAATGGGATAGATAAGGATTTTATAATAAAGCATGCTCTCATTTATAAATAATTAATAAAAAAGCCTTGAACCTCATCTTATTTTAATGTGAAACTCATAACAGTAATCAAAACTTGAAATCTTAACATATAATCATGAACTAGTTAGTATTTTTCTTTCTTGCATTGCATAATTTTAGAAATATTTGTCATGGATTCAATGTCATAATGAGAATGTTTGATATAATAATAGAATGAGGCAATAAATAATCATGTGAATGCTTGGTCATTCAAGGTTGTTGGAAACAATCTAGCAAATAACTTGTCCTTATGAAAATAAGTAGCATGAAGTTTACAAGGATTATAATTCTATTAATGGATTAGATCTACCATTATACTTATAAACATGGTTCTAGAAATCTACTTGGTGAGAGAAAGGGCGAAATACCATATTTTGAAGGATTATGTAATATTCCATTACTGTAATCTCTTTTTAAATATTTTCTCATAATGATAAATATACCATCTAGATTTTCGAACATACTCATGGTGGAGTACAAATAATGTGAAATATCATGCTCAACATGTCCAATAGCTTGATGTGTAGATAAATCACTAGTACTAGTAGGGGAGGATTTAAGAGATAAATCACTAAATAGTTGCACACAAGCTAAATAAATAATCTAAGATATCTTTACATAGTTCTCTTACTCAATGAATGTATACTCCATGTGTTTTCGCAATATGATATGTAAGAGAAGGTACTCCACAATTACACAAATATATATCATATAAAGGCATAAAAGGATTTGAAGGAGAAACCGTTGTTATAAAAAAGGCATATAACATCATGATATGCATGGACATGTCTATGAGACTCCCAAGGAAAGGACACCAAAATGTGAAGAACTATAACTATGTGTAACATTTTTATAAGAGTCATGAGAATTATCATTAAAAAATAAAGAATTGTCACCATGATAGTCACTTAATATATCATCAATATAGCATGAGCAACATGAATGACAAGAAAGAATACCAATCTTGTATGAAGGTAAAACATGTGTATTAAAGAGAAAGAGAGACACATGTAGGAAAACCAATAGAGGTAAAAGGAAACTTTTTTTGAGATGTACAAAATATATGCTTACTAGAAAATATCACCACATGAAGGAATATCCCTAGATATATTATGGGAGATGAGATGCACATAATATATGCTTACTAGGAAACATCACCATATGAAGGAATATACCTATATGTATTATGGGAGATTAGGACTAAAGTATCGCCATCTTTTATCTCATGAGATGAAGAATCATGACGAGTCATGGAGATAAATAAAGTAAAATCCTCTAATATAGATGGGAAGGCATGCATAAGTCTAATAAGGATGGAAAATTTCTCAAATACTCTACAATCTTATGCATGAAACATGTAGGATCATTTATGTCATAAAATAAGGCAAAATAATTAAGGATAAAAGGACGAGAATCAAGAAAGAATGAAAATAGCTCATAATCCATGATGTATGCATGAGGGAAATCCCAAAATAAAAATTCGTAAGGATCCATGGTAAATGATATAATAATGAAACTCAATCAATCAAAAGATGGGATGGTGGTGATGGGATATATATAAAATAATGAAAGCCCAAGACTCTAATAAAATCTGGAATAAATGACATAGTAATAAAAATATCAAATCTAAAAATTATAAATATAAGAAAATTCAAAACCTTAAGGTAAAATTTTAGAAGGTTTTGAGTGTTGGGTTCATTTAAATTTAAGGAAATACAATTCATCTTTGTATGAAAAATTAGGTTTAAGGAACATAACAAGAAATAAAATTGAATTAATCTAATTTCAAGTTACAATAGGTCATATCATAGAAATTAAAAGAAATAAAGATACAAGTTGATTTTAGAATTCAAAAGTTAGCTATCTACTACTTTGACCATAACTTTTGAACTAACTCAAAATCACTTATTCTCAATCATGTAAGAAATAAAATAAAAAATATATATTAGATCATTCTTAAACTTAATTAGATCGAATTCACAAATTATAAAAATAATCTAGATTGTATTAAAAATTCATTAATTTGAACCTTATACACAAATCTAAATTTGTAGTTATGAATATTCTATGCATATAACTCCACAGAAAAATTATATGCCTATAAGTAGAATATACCAAAACATATTTGACTATTATCTACAAAAGAAAAGAAAAAAAATATTTTTTCAACCTAACTAAAGTTAAAATAAGCTAACTTGTAGCTATATGTATGATAAAAACCCCTCTAAAGGGCTTGCATGGGGATCAAGAGGTTATTGGAGAGAGAAGAGTTTATTCAAGGTTATTGAAAGATGATTATAATGTTTGATTAAGTGAACCCTTATAAATTATAGATAGTTTAATAATATTAAAAATCTCTCCATATGTAATAAAAATAAATGTTATCAATTTTTATAAATAGAAAAGTACTCATAAGCTTTGGTTAGAAGGATCCCTATAAACCATGGATAATTTGTTAGTATTATAAATTCCTTCTATATAACAAAAATAATGTTGCTAATATTTTTTCAAGATTATTAAAATGTGCACATAATGTTCAATTAGAAGGATCCCTATAAAACATAAATAATTTATTGATAATTTTTCCTATATAATGAAGAACAACAATAGCATAATTTTTAAATTTATTTTATAATTTATCTAAATAACTATAAAATTTATTAAAAAAATATTATTAGATATAACTATAATATTTTCAATGTCAAAAATACCTTTGTTTTCTAAAAGAAAATTGTATTATATTATTAAAAATCATTTAAAATTTACTTAACAATCTCTCTATATAGAGTAAGTAAAAATCTTTTAACTTAATTCTCATTTATCATAATATAAGCATCAAGCTTTTCTTTAACAAAGATTGATTACCACTTAAAATATTTACCATGATTCATTGACGTCAAACTTACAACTTGTGCCATATCTTACAACTGGTCCACTCTACACATAAGTCTATATTATTACAACATATAGATTCTTTTTACTAAAATTTATAGTTAAAGAATTTATAATTAATATGATATTGTTATATTTGATTAAGAAGAATTATCCATAATAAAAAATATAATATGTTATTTATAATTGTTAAAATTTATTCAATCAATATATTGTAATTTTAATTTTGAATATATATATAACTTTTAAATAATAGTGTGCATTGATTTCAATATATTATATATTTTTAGAATGGATTTAATAATAAAAAATTACTACTTTGATTCTAATATACTAACTATTTAGAAAATGCACTTCTACATTCACATCTAAATTGATAAAACTGCACTCATAAAAAAGAGTGATTATCAAATTAAAACGTCCTATCAAAGTGGAGGTAGTGGGGTGTTTTGGATGGTGTATTTGGAAATGGGGATTAGTTTTGATAAACATCCTATAGTAAAACACTCATATTCATTCAATCAATCCATATGAATAAAGGTTAGTTGCAATTACAGAAGATAAAAATTAATTGGATAAATTAAAATGCTAAATACATAATATTTATACAGATAGACTGGAAAAATAAAAGATATAAAAAATAATATTGAAAGAACCTGGCTATTCGT
The DNA here is from genome assembly GCA_007258455.2 of Sequoia sempervirens. Classification (NCBI taxonomy): domain Eukaryota; kingdom Viridiplantae; phylum Streptophyta; class Pinopsida; order Cupressales; family Cupressaceae; genus Sequoia; species Sequoia sempervirens. Next base: position 11,067 of record VDFB02184817.1, on the reverse strand, counting down.
TTATGGTAGAAATAAAAAGCAGAGATTGATCGCTCCTCCAGAAATATCCAGCTGTGTAATCAAAGGATTCTTTAATTTTTACACAATCTGACGCATGTTCCAGAGAACAGAGTAAGAATGGTAATCTTTTGTGGGGTCAAACCAGAGGTATATGCGCTGTTGTCTGTCTCCTTTTCCTCCACTGAACACATTAGTTTGAAAAATGTACTCAAAGTCTATTTCATCATGCTCCGAGTTCTGGTATTGAGGCTGCAATAGAAGCAAACACGAAACGAAACCAGAGAGGACCCAAACGCAAAATATTAGCAGAAAATTTAGGCATAAATTTAGGCGGGACAACTTAAGTTTAGGCGGCAATGTTGATGGTAGCTGGGGAATAAATGCTCGACCTCCCATTAATGGACTCATCCCGAAGTGAACTTGCAGTAATTAACAATGGAAAATTTAGGTGGCGCGTCTCACATTAGCACATTATATTCTACTTCCTATTTTCTGCCAGTGTGATGCGACGATAGCGGACTGGTGAGTACGGGCTAGGTCTAATCATTGACAGTTAGCAGCAGCAGCAAGTACGTATGGCATGGACATCGAAGGGCATGGCCATCGGTGCAAATTATCTCCCTCGATAGCCGCCGTGATAGCCGTCCGCCATTTTATCCATTATGTAGCATTAGAAAAAAATTGCATCATTAAACTACAAAGTTGCTTCGTTTTCTTTACACTGTTAACTGATTGTGAATCCAAATTGTAAGGGTTTCTCTATAGTATAGTGTCCTAAATCAATATGAAGGTTTAGTTGATTGGAAGTTTATATGCTATAAAAAATGAAAAAGTATTCAACATAAATGCTTATGTCATATAGGGTTTGATTTTAAGTGCTTTATATGTAATAATTGAACGAGTTTGTTTTTAAAAAAAAATTTATTTATGTATAGCAGTGGAAGAAAGTATAATTGGTAATAAATAAGAATAAAAATGAGTAGAATTAACATCTAATAAATTAATTGAAGAATTATAAGAACACTCAACATTTAATCTTGAATTTTGAATTAGAGTGATAAAGAGTAGATTGAGTATATGGTCTAGTTTGGATGACCTTTAATGTAGAGTGATTTTCTCTGAGTTGATTAAAAATCACAACTTCTAATTACTTCATTGGTTGTTGTAGCTAGCTCACCTTGATCTTTTGCAGTAACATATAATTGATTCAAAATATCATCCATTTGTTTCTTGAGCTCCATGGTAGCCTATAAGATATAATACAAAATATTGACATGATACTCAACCTAAAAAAGAAATATAAATAATAAATCCACTATTGCAACTCCATGAGGTATGATATTTGAAATAATATTTGGTTTTTTTTGTTTCTAGATGAAAATGATTATTTGATAGCATGATTCAAAAGATGATAGGGTGAGAAGTATTGAACCCTAATAAAGTGGATCTCTAGGTTAGTCTCATAGGTAAGATGACCAATAAAAAAAAGATTGATTTCCACATATACTAGGAATGACTATAAAACCATCACATGCTTGGCATTTTTCTGTAAAATAGATGACACATTGCAAGTTGTGTATATCATCGATTTCTTAATGAAAGTTGTGCACATGAGATTGCTTCCATTCTTTAGTACAATAGAAAGATTGAATTCTAAATGGAGACAATCCTTCTCTACCATTAAATTGAATTTTAAATAGAAATTCTCTTATCTACCATCAAATGGGTCAAGTTTTATAATACACTTTTTAAATTACATGTAATTACACAAGTACAATTAATCTATTGATATATTTAATATTTGACTAATTTATCCATCAAAATAATTCTATGTTTAATTTTTTTTAAATTATAAAATATATAAAAATATGGATATTTTGAGATTGACATTTTTATGCTTTATATGTTTTGAAAAAATATATTTATTTCATTCATTTCAACTGTCATATTGAGTGTTTATGTAACAACACTTGAATTGATTTTAATGTATAATTTTAATTGATAATCACTTTGCATAATCAAGATTTGATTAACTTAACATGCTTGACATTGATTGACAATCAAACATGTCAATATGAGAATAAGGTGAGTTGAATTTTGTTTTCTTAACATTGACAATAACCAAGTGCATATCACATAAGACCAACTTGAAGAAGAATAATAAATTTAGAGGACTTTTCATGTTTATATTTTTAATTACTTTGATAAGTGTTTTTATGTATATAATTTTTTTTATAAGACCATTAAATGTATATGATTTATTTCACATTTTAAATATATATACAATATTTATACAATAAACTTACTATTATATATAAATATATTTTTCTAAGTATATATTTTATTTAGTTGATAAATCATTCTTAAGATAATTCCCTTTGTAATTATCAAAATATTGGCAATCTTTCATTTTACAATAAATAGTTAAAAAAATTAGATCAAAATTTAAACTTTTAAGTACTATTTGAAATAATTGGACAATGTAAATTAGTAATTATCATTTGAATAATTGGATGATAAACATTTCTAAAATTAACATGTAATTAAATATACATGCAATATTAAATAAATATTGTTTAACATATTTTAATCTTCCAACTAAAAAATTAAACAACTAATATATTATAATATTATGTTTTTATCAAGCTAAGTCATTTTTAATAATGAAGGATCAACAAACATACACAAGGAAAACAATCAAGATGTTGACTACTAGCCTCAAGACCTAAGAAAGTTTGATGAAAAATTCAAAGGTGAGTACATTGATTTCCAAAATAAATACTCCAAGCTGCACCAATATGAACTAAAAAGAGACAAGGAAGTCAAGGATATGGAAATTTCATCTGCCAACTATGATAACAATGATTGGAAGAGGATCTCCCCACCCATTGAAGCCTTACCGGGGATTGACTCTTACAATGTTAGTAAAAACTATAAGAGTGAGAAGATTAATAAAGACAAAGATGAGTAATGTCATTTTGATAGTAGCTACTACAATTGCCATTTTGATGACCAGAGACAAAAGTGATTAGAGACTATGTAAATTTTTGTTGATGGCTAGCTTCTAATCTTATTTAATATTTTGCATTACTTCCTCTATTTTGTGCCTCGAGGGATAAGGGTTGATATTTGATAAGACTTTGAATGATGTACTTTGATTTTCTATTTGCAATCAAATATCAATTTAATTTAATTTAATTTTTTTAATATGTAACTATTTGATTAAACAACTAACAAATGTATAATATTCTATTTTTCTATTAAAGTAAATAATTTTTTATATGTAATTGTTTTCTAATTATATATTTATTTGTAACTATTACCTATATATAGACCTACACTATAAGAAAAAATATTGCAATTCTTTCAAATGAGGATGATGGAAAGTGTGCTTCAAGGTAAAATTTATTTTTCTTATAACTCCTAGATTAGTGATTATATAGTTATATGAAATATACTTCCAAAGCATATGTAATGCCCTACCAAGGAACCCCAAAGGACAACACAACTATGCTACATTAATGGAATACTTTTTAAAAAAAGAAGAAATAATAGTGGAATGCATAACATATAACATAAGATATAATATAATCCTAAGTCCTCTAAGGTTCCATGACCATGCTACTCACATAACTACTAACCGGGATAACTATATTCATTACATTTACTACTATAGTAACATGATAAAACTAACAAGCAAAGTTCATTTTAAAAGCATCACACTAAATGAGTCCACATAACATATCAATTGATAATCAACATTAGGATCACTTCTAGCTAAATACATATATAAGATGCATTACATTATAGCATTCATTACAAGAAGAATACATCAGTATCTATTACATCATTACAATCTTTACAACAATTCTTTCTAGAGTACACGTGGGAAGAATACATTTGATTACAACATGAGATACAACTGATATAGAATCCAATACACATACATGAAAGATAGTCCTCTTGAACTGGAACATGAATTGAAATCCACTACACAAGGTACAACCTCCACACACATGAATATGTAGCAAGGATACCCAATGGAGAAAAAAGAACCAACCTCTCGACCATATGGAACCCTAAGGTCCACCCCCCATGCTAGGAGATAACACAAGGTCCCACTACAAATAGACAATTAGGAAAGCAATAGGCTAACACAATCAGGGGTTAAACATAGACTACAACACAACACTACTCACAACACAACATCACTCACAATCCTGACTTCACTTCCAGAGGCACACACACAACAAAAGGGAATGTACGACTAGGGAATGCTAGACTACAATAGGGAAGAGTGTCATCACATGGTCCTAACATGGGTTGTCTTGGTAGTCTCTCACTAGACCTCGACCCCCATCTATGGTTGTCCTAGTAAACCTCTCACTAGGTCCCGACCCCATAGGGTGACACATGTGGAGCCAACATTCCTTTCGTGAGGACAAGGAAGTTGATCTTGCCAACCAGGCCTTCTCAACCCATCCTTAGCCTAAACGAGCACTACAGGCATGGGTGAGACATCCATTATCTTGTTTAATGTGAATTGTACCCATCCCCCTAATTCATTATTAAGGTTATCACTGGATTAAGAAACTCTCCAATGGGTTGTCCTGGACACCACTTTGGGTTCCGACCCCATTTAGAGCCACCCCCTACTTGTAACTAGTAAACCCTACACATCAAGCAAGGAATTTACCATCTTGAATACTTAACATAGTCACATGAATCCATACACAGTGCAAGGCATGAACCATCTTGCACACATCACAATCACAAGAATCTAAACACAGTGCTAGGCATTGACCCTCTTGCACACAACTCAAAAAACATTACCAAACCACTTCCAAAGTGAAACAATCATAAAAAAAACCATTCATACAAAAACACTCCCTCTTAGGCCTTTGGATGTTAACCTTATCAATTTGCACAAATGACTCCCACTTTTAGACAATTACCAAAATCACCCCAATTCCAAAAATCAAAGACAATATTCAGTACAAATAATCAACAAACAATACATCCATGAAAGACATTATTAACACATCTCATGATACTCATTAACTTAGCCACTTAATTTACTTAATTGGGTCCTTTACACATTAATTCATAAGTAATTATAATAACATTTATTCTAAATAACCAATTACATAATGATTTTACAAATAAATAAGGATGTAATCAACATTCATTAAATAACAAAAAAAAAATCTATTTTGCTTATTTACTAAAGCTAATCCCTTCGATATAATCTGATTATAAGTAAATCAACTTTCCCTATTTACTTTCAAAATTTATTTATCTAACATAACCACTTAATTATAAAGGCGGAAATATTCTTTTACTAAAACCATAATATATACATATGTTTACATATATATTTATATATATTAAAAACAAAATGCAGTTTTTAGTTCAATATTCCAACTCATAATGTGGTATACATATTCACACACATTTATATATACATACATATATACATATATATATATTTATAAAATTGAACACCAATCATAATATATATCTACCAAGTATAAAATGTAATCATCGAAGTTCCATACAAAAAGGATATTCATCAAATTTACAATACATAAAGTATCATCTACCCAAGGTAAAGAAAATTCAAACATAATGTTCCTAGCATAATCACATGAAATAAAAATCATTGTACATATAACTGAAGGACAAGCATAAATGTAAGCATTGAAACAAATTTGGAGGTATTCAACATCGAAAAGAAGACGTAGGGACATACGTGATGCACAATATCAAAAGAAGAAGCCGATAAACATAACTAGGTATGTAACCCCAAAGGACAACAACACAATAATTACCGCCAATTTTTTTATTTTTATTTTTTGAATACACATAACATACACGTAATACACATTAAGTCATAACATGAATTCATTAAAGTAAATTCACTAACACATACATCCCTTGGGGTACACGAAGAGTCATTACACAACTTAGATCCATACAACAGTAATAAAGAATAAAATCCAAAGATATAAAGTAAACAATAACAAATATAACACATTCATATTTAAGCATTGATAAGAAACCATCTGAATACGCAAATACATCATATGCATGATCATCCTAACACATTGAATAACAACTGTCATAGCCAATATCCACACCAAGTTTAACATTTCATTACAATACAATGTTTAAGAAGTACAATGATACAAAAGTGTTCCAAATATGAGTGAAACCATCACCAGATAGCATGATACAAATGAATAGATGAATACAAAGTAGCATAACTGGCTCCAAGACAAATACAACTCTGGAGTCGCCTGCAATAGCACCAATCCACACCTCTCAATCCTCGACTGGGGACCCAATGGGGTGCTTGGCACGTTCCACCCGACCATGTGAGTCCGAAGACCCACCCCCCGTGCTAGGAGCTATCAAGAAAGAGACCTCAACCAAGAACATCAACCACAAGACTCAACAACATACAAAAGTATCATAAAACTCAAGGATTACAATTACATAATCAACCACATCCAAGAGTCAACATAATAACTTAAAGTCATAAGTCTCATCACCTAAATCAAAGCAATAGCCAGTAAACAAGGAACCAAAGGAAGATCATAAAACACTTCCAAATCAAGCTGAATTAATAAACATATCACAATTCTGAATCGCAATGATATAATACAATAACATCATATCACAGTACCATAAGAGTACAAGGTCAAAACCCAAACATCCACAAGATTTATACAAGACCACAGAATACACCAAAGATCAAATAGGGTAAAACCATAAATCAATTTCAAACAACTATGTTTCCATCAATTCAAGACAAAGACCCACTTCTAGAGGATTTCCAAAGTAACAACATAAGAAGGAGTGTTAGAGGAGAGTGTCATCGCATGGCTTAACATGGATTCTCCAGACTACCTATCGCAAGGTGCCGCCTCCATCTACTGACGAATTATCTAGACAATCCGAGCGCTAGGAGCCGCCTCCATCTATGGTTATCCAACTACCTATCTCAAGGAGCCGCTCCATAGGGTTGCTCATGCGGAATCGTTAACCTTTCATGAAGACAAGGTAACGATCTTGCCAACCACGGCCTTCTCAATCCCCTTTAGCCTGTGATAGCACTAAACGGCGGACGAGGCATCAATTATCTTTTTAATGTGATTCTACCCACCCCCTAATTAATTATTTAAATTATCACTTTTTAATTTCACTCTAACGAGGGCTATCCTGGCGCCCCTTTGTGCGCCGACCACCCACTTAGAGCCACTCTCTCTCTAGTCACTCAAAACACAAAAAACCAAAATCCAAGGGTTGTACAACATAACAAGAACATTATATCACAACAGAGAAGCATGCAAGGCATTACCCATCTTGCTATAAATACATAATCAAAATCTCACAATTCTCGTACAACCCTTTCAAAATCCAAAAATCAAGGCACTTGCCACATCAAGGCACATAGAGAGAGAACATTGACCAACCATAAAACAAGCCTCTGGAAGATTCTCAAAAAGTTACACTAGGGTTTCCCCATGAAAATCTGACAACAATAAAAGCAAAACCTTGAAGAACTATTTTCAATTCAAATATGATGAGAGAATACATCAAAATAAGATCAACAATTCCCTTAAACAACATCAACAACTTCGATACAAACCAAATCGGACATCCAAAGGAAACCTCTATTTTCTCCTCTTGGAATACCCATAACTCAAAGAACTTTTCAATTTGACTCATTAACAACTCAAGCAGAACCGTCAATCATAACAAAGATAACATTAACCAAATTGCCACTTAGGTAGAGAGCAAAAGAAAACATATAGAAATGTAAGTTAAATGAGAGAAAGTCCCTAACTCAAAATCAACTCACGAAAAGTCACATTGAAATGATCTATCAAAACAATCCATAAATCCACTAATTCAAATATAATATATCCATTCATTCAATAAGAAGTAACTTGAAACCACCTAAAAAGAACATTATTTTAACGATCAATCATTTCCAACATTTAAGGATAGCACAATATTGCGAAGTGAAAATAAAATCTAATGGTTTAAGCCATAAGACACTATTCACAAGTATACTCTTCCAAACACAAATATATTCCAATTTACACATTATAACAACAATCTCCCTTCGAAGATCAACCCACTCAAACCAACAATTTGATCCTGATATCAATCACAAGTATTTTCTAGAACTATTCTTATAGAAACCCCACAAATCAACTAGTAAAAGAATATGAGGGAAATTGACTTAGAAAAGATCATCTAATTTTATTCATTTACATAAACCCTTTGTTTAACTAAATGTAATTAATCAAAACATTTATCGAATCAACAATCATTCACTAGCCTTTATCGTAATACCCAACTATTTAAAGTTTTCAAATTTATTTACTTCCATTTATCTTATAAATCAATTCTCCCACCTAAATAGAAATAATCCTTATCGCCAATATTATCTACATACATCAACAACATACAAAACTCTACTTTTCCATTATTTCTAAGTTAACTATCCCACTTGAAACTAATCAAATTGAGAATAAACTAATCTATCAATGTTACCCAAATTATTAACATAAGGAAACTCTCTCTCTAATCACTTTACTAACCTACCCAATAACATAATACCTAACTTAACTACCTAATAATTCTAATTTTCTAACTCCTATAAATAAATCATTTTTTTTAATATATAAACACATTAATTACAAAGTCTTAAGGAATAATTCCATACAAGGAAACCATCAAACACATCAACCTTGAAGAACACTATCTTAAAACACTTACAATGAACAGGCCATTGAGACATCTCCATAAATACCCCACAAATAACACCCATCTTAAAACAATTAAATAACACTTAAACCAATAATCAAAACACTTTGTTTACATTTACTCACACATTATAACCATAAAGACCTTCCTTTAATTTAAGCATTATTTCAACGTTTTTACCACTTATTTTAATATATCCACTTAATTTAATTAAGGGAGTATTTACTACAAATAATTATATTTAAAATAACTATATCATTTATAAGATAACCAACTCCATCAATTGTTTAATACGAATCCTAATTATAACTTTAAAATGTAATACTAAGATGACAATTCTATAATTTACAACTTTATTATAATACTAAGGTGACGACACTAATGGATTATTTCACACAGTAGTTTGATAAATAATTATCATTCACAAACTCATTATATAACAAAAAGGTAATTAAAACCATTTAACATTTAATCAGTATCATTTAAATTAATTAACCTATGAACCTGGGATTTATCCTCACTTAAAAATAACTTTATCATTAACCTTTAAGTAAAAGAAACTATGTAAATGTAGAATCACTTATCTCCTTTAGTGAACCCTAAAACTTAATTAACCATATAAATCGATTTACTTTAACTAAATACATAGTTCATTTATCTACAACAAAATTAAATACCTACTTCAATAATGTTTATTTCGTTAAAATCTTTTGTTAAATAATATTTTACTAAGCAACCCATCGAAATAACCATTTTCTCTTTAATTATTTACCTAATTCATTCCCTGGCACAATAATTCACAAGTAATTGTAGCAATATTTTATTCTAAGTAACCAACTACCTATTTGCCAAGAGTATCCATTAGCCAATCCTAAAAGCATGCCAGGAGTTTAGATATTAAGATAACATTTATTTCATTCTAAAAGAATATAAAACAATTAAAAGATATCATGAAATTAATACTATAAAATTAAATTACCAATTAAGAGAACATGTAAGAAAATTCAAGATATATTTTATATTATAATTTTCCTTAATTTAAATCTCACGTTAAAACTTTTAACCTATCTTTCCATCCTAATTTAGATACAATGATTAATAATATTCAAAAATGACATATGTTTCTTCCTAAGGTAACAAATGTGAGAATTCTAACTGCACCATCCTTAACACCTAATGACTAACTACCTGGCAAGATTTCATGCCAACAATTAATAACTTTATTTATTCAGAACAAGATCCTCTAATTATATCTCACCTCAAACAATATCCAACCTAATTATTATAAACAAATATATATATATATAATCTTCACTTTTTGATTAAAAATAAGAGATCATTTATCTAGCTGGGATAAAATCTAATTCTTCACAGCACAACCTTAACCTAAATAAAATTAATATTTTACTTATGATTGATTTTATATTTTATTTATTCAATTCTTTAATATAAATAAATCATTTCCCTCCAAGTATTACTCCCCTAATAATCAATTTATTTTAACCACTAAGTTTAATAATTAACAAACTGCAGCTCATTTTATAATAAACCCTTAACATCTTTATTATTTCTCTATTTATCTCAAAACCTATCATACTAGCAGACCAAAATTTAATTTAACTCTTTATAAATTATATTTATTATCAGCAAAACGCAACCATAAGGGAGCAGCTTGACATCAGCCTCGTATTTTAAGCATAACGCCAAAACTATAATCTGGGTATTTGAGATTTTTGGACAGCAAATAGAAAACTGGAATTTGGAGAAACCCTTTAAATTTACCAGCAAACTAGTTTGTATAAAAAAATGTTATGGATGACACAACTAGACTGTTTGAATAGAGTCACAGGAAACAGTTCATTTACAGACAGTTTACAGTCTCAAAATACATATATTGAATACCATATTTATGTAAGTATATATAAAATGAAAGGAAGGAAAATACAAATTTGTACAGCCCGAAAAATAAGACATTTAAAATACTCAGCTAAATTTTGAAGTTGGCATACAAAAGATTTCAAGGAAGAAGGAAATCTTTCACAGGAAAACATCTATTCACTATTTGTAAGGAAAATATTTAAAAGAAAACCTGGAAGTCGCTTTCCCTTTTGAATTCCTCTTCTTTCTTTCTTTTCAAAAAAAATCTCTTTTCTTGTTCCTTCCTTCGTGGAAATTGCTTTCAGTAAAATTCCTCCCTCTCTTCACAGGTTGCCAATTATCTTCCCAAAGTCCCCCTTGGCATTCGGAAAAATCACCCTCTTATTTTCTTTCTTGGTCAGTTACCAA
>VDFB02184816.1:0-20023 GCA_007258455.2 Sequoia sempervirens | reverse complement strand
TAGAAAAGGTGGGTGAAAGGATGAGAGAGAGAGGGAGAGAGAGGGGGAGAAAGAGAGATGAGATTGAGAGAAGTAGAAAGGGAAGGGTAGAGAGGGGGAGATAGATAAAATTAGAGAGGGAGGGAGGGAAGGAGAGAGAGGTGAGATAAAGAGAACTAGATAGGGAAGGAGAGAATGGTGAGATAGAGAGTAGAGAGGGAAGGACAGAGAGAGAGAGGGAAGTAGAGAGTGAGAGAGAAAGAAGGGAGAGAGAGGGAGAGAGGGATAGGTAGGTATAGAGAGAGGTGATACAAAGAGTAGAGAGAGATATATAGAGATAAAAGGAGAGGGAGGGGAGATAGAGAAATGTAGAGAGGGAAGGAGGGAGGGAGGGAGATAGATATTAGAGAGAGATGGACATGTAGAGACGTAGTTCTTGAGCTCAAGGGAGAGAGTGTCAGATAAAGGGATGGAGATAGTGAGAGAGAGAGAGAGGTCTAGAGAATAAGAGATGAAAATGAGTGAGATAGAGAGAGAGATGAAATTTGACCTCCTAATTACTGAAATTTGACCTCCTGATTACTGAAATTTGACATGTTGATTATTGAAATTTGACTAAGTCTAATTTTTTTTAAAATCTTCCAAAAACTAGAATTTGCATTATAACTCCTACAGATCTGAAACCACTCTCAAACATCCTGCCTATATACGTGAAATATAACTTAAAGTATAAGAAAGTAAATATCCATATGTAAATTTCATCTTATACTTAAATGTTTATTTCATGTATATAGTTTCCTTGGCAGAGAAAGAGAAAATCAAAGAGTTTAGAGAAATGCATTCCAAAAGTCATGAATTATATTTGGCAAGTGCCAAATTTGGTGCTAGCCAAATGAAGCAACCCATTTGGAACACACCAAATTTGGCAAGCTCTAAATAGGTTGCATTGGGAAGTACCAACCCAATGGGTTTGATTTTGCATTGGGCATCCGACCCAAAGGTTTGGACAACCCTTTCACGCAAAAGATGTGATTTTTTGAAAGAGTGTCAAATTTCCTCATATTTTCGTCTATGCTCCTTGTCTCATTTGCACGTCTTTCAATGAAAGTTTATAAAACAATCGTCATAGTGTTAACCTCTCTCTTAGCTATCTAAATATATAATTCTTTTTTCATTTTGATCCATAGCTTCTATTATAAATGCCTCCATTTTTGGTCAAAAACCAACATGTGCTAGTTTTAGGATAGATTTTTACTCGTTCATCGAAACTTGAAAAAAATTACATTTTTTGAAACTATACTCCATTCTACACATGATGAAATTTTTTTTGATTAATTTTCAAAAAATTTAGGCGGGAGCACGCTCAAATTTTAGCTTTTCAGGATGTGTCCACTTTGAAAATTCATAAAATATTATATATTCATCAAAAAAATAATCCAAAAGGAGGATAAAATACATGGTGTTAGCTAATTTCTCACGGATTTTTGAAATTCTAAAAAAGTTAATCAAAAAAGGGGGCCCTCAGCTATGCTATTTTTTTTGATAAAATTGGACCTATTTTTTGAGACCCTTAATCTTCATTAATTTCAAAAATAATTAGTAGCTTAGAAATTAGACTCGGAGCACTTCAACTTTTGTTCTTGCTACATCTTGAAATTTTGAGCGTAACTATCTTCATTTTCTTGTGCAAATTAGATTTTGCTGATTTCAGAAAAAAAAAAAAAAGTGGCATCTTAAGAGCCAAAATTGTGTCACAGATCCATGCACTTACCCCACAGTGGGACTAGGTGGCTTTCTTGATAGGGACAAGCTACTAAATGGTGATAGTAGTGTCTCAACTATATGTGATGGTCAATGGACTTTTTGGCAACAAACCTTTTAATTTTAGTAGATCTTTGAATGCTTTGCATTTTGCTATAAGTGAATCATTATATTTTGAGTCATATAATATTTTAATTTAGTTTATTTTCTTATAAAGTATGTTGAAGAGGACCCACATGCATGTCCTCTCTTCCACAACCTTCTAATCGTGTAAGCTCAAGTGATAGATGTACAAATTAGTATTTTGTATCAATGTAATATTTTACTTAATTGCCTCAATTTCAATATAAAGTTTATTGTGTCTTAAAAATTATTAATCATTTATAATAGCATTTTTTCATGGTGTGGAGGACATGGTCAATGTTTTTGTGTGTGGTCCTGGTTAGGCCCTAATTGCATTATGTACTAGCTTTTGTAAACATGTTTTTTTTGGGATTAATATAAACATGCCACCTTACGAATCAAAAAAATATATACTCAAAAAATTCAAAGTAATGTACAAAAATTATTCACCATTCAATGAATGTTCGATGGAATTCTTTGATTTTTTCCCATTTTCTTAAGTTGTAATAGAAAATTAAAATTAATGTACACAAAATTTTCATCGTTTGATGAACGTTTGATGGATGGCTATAGTTGCATTTCAGAATAAAATGTGTGAAGTGCTAGACTTGTGAACTCAAACCTTCAGAATCACCCTAGAGCTGTTAGATTTACAAAGATCAACATTTGACCTTTTATTCATGTGCATTATTAAAACCGTAAAAAACCTTACCCTTTTAGCCTTGTGTTGTAATCCTTCATTACCTTTTTTGGGTTCCCTAAGTCATAACCTTATGTCCCCCTTGCGTCATGAGATTTCTCGACCCCCTTTATTGCCCAACGCTCACTTAAAAATACTTTTCTACACTTAATATAGTTCCCCCCACTTAAATTTTTTTTTTGCTAATCCGCACTAGGTAAAATTCACAAAGGAAGAGGGAAGCCACAAAATGGTAGAAAGTATGCCATGTTTTTTTTCTTTTTATTGATTTTCATAATTCCGCAAGATTATTGTTCATTGAAGAAAATATGGTTGCATAATCGCACATTAACACCATATGTAATTTCATGCTATTCTTAATTTAATGTGCCATTAGAAATCTTTAAAAGCTAAGAAGTAATTTCCTCTTCTAATCCAAAGGGAGCAAAATGTATTGATTTGATAACTTGCTATTGAAAACTACAAGACGTACTGTACATGATGTTATAGATTTAATATATAGTGGACTAGTTATTAATTGAAATAAGATTTGTAATGGATTTAATATCGTTTGAGTGCTTATTGCTTGAGGTACTCTCAAGTGACAAGTATAATCTGCATGTAACCAAATTTCAATCAAAATAACATTCTAAGTGGCTCTCACATGAGTAAATTTGGTTACATGGTTAGCGCAAAAAAAAAAAATACCTCACATGACTCACAAGTAAATGTCATAGCCCATAAATAGGGATGGTGAGTTCAACTAAAATTATTATTAAAAGTCCATAAAATGTTTTTAATTTTGAGTGCATGTTCTGAATTTTGATAAGCGTTTTCATTTTGTAAGGTTAATAAGGAATAAGACAATGTTGTGGTACTATTAGGGATACTCTAAATGATCTTGCTTCTAGTTATGTAGTTACAGGGTAAAAGAGACCAATTTCCTTCAAGTTCATAATGAGTGGAATTGAAAAGAAGTTGACCTAGTTCACCTGGCCCTTGAGCCAAGTTTTGAACCAGGATGAGGAGCTCTGATCGAGATAAGTACTTTCACAGAGAGTTTGACCACATATGTATTTTAATCATGTTCACAATGAAAGCCATTGATTTTTCATACTCCATTTTGACAGAGGACCTCAACGAAGAACTGTGGACTTTCAAATCCATTTTGTGCTATCTTGGCACCTTGGAGAACTGCCCGAAGAGGGTGGTAGCATATTTAGTACCCCTTATCTTCTACATAATTCCAATTGGTAAGTCTAGGATAGGTACATTTTCTATATTCACAACTCCCATTTTCCCCGCATGGTAGGCAAGCCTCATGGTTTGAGAATATGATTTGCATCCCATAACACCAATACTAGACTACTAGTACTAGCTTATCTTCTACATAATTCCAATTGGTAACTCTAGGATAGGTACATTTTCTATATTCACAACTCCCATTTTCCCCGCATGGTAGGCAAGTCTCATGGTTTGAGAATATGATTTGCATCCCATAACACCAATACTAGACTACTAGTACTAGCTTGGAATCAATTGTGTCTGATGTAAAGTGGCATGTGTCATTTATACAAGAGCTTGCATGCTCTACTCATCTTTAAAAAGCTATGTAACATTGTAATGCAATTGTAATAAAATAAATGGTTGTGTTATTCTTCATTATTCATTTACAATGATGAATTATTTTGTGTGTTTAATGTCTATTCAAATTACAAGTAATTAAAATTAATGTTACTTATTAGAATCACAACTAATGATGTTGTCTCCAGATATCCATAATTTGGTAGTACTTATACAAATTCTTGGTGGTAGTACATTTTCATATTTTTAGGGATCTCAATCTTTAGTCAACTCATAGGGATAGTTTCCTTTCACCAATAGCATGTTGGTGATAGATTCTAGGAGCTACCCAATTTTATAGGATTTAGTTAGAATTTTTCCATTAACATGCATGCGATGGATGATATGGTCTACTTATCTCAAGAAATTGGTATTAGTATTGGTGTATTAGAAAGAATGTGTGTGTGTTTCTAGTGTGGAGTCTACTTGAGGTATGATTCTCAAGGTTTTGATTATTAAATTAGTCTAGGTGATTGATACCAATCTCATGGTTCTAATTATTAAACGAATCTTAGGTGAGGTAAAACCTATGACATCTTGATTATATTTATTTAAATATAATATGAATCATAGGCTTAATGGTCTATATAAATCTTGTTAATGGCCTTATGTGATATATGTTGTTACACTTGTGACCTTGTCAATGATGACAAAAAATATTACGAGATGCTTGCTTGTCATCATAGTTGGTAGTGATTCATGAGAAAGGATGAGACCCATAGTGTAGTATGGGATATAAAAACATTCCTATTTTTGGCTTGGACTGCACTTGATTTCCTCTTCCCACGGATGTTTTGGGTCGACATATTTTGACCATTGCACATTTCATTCTACAAGTGGATTGTGTGGATGAAGTATTGTTATTTTGGTATGTGAACTACAAGACCTTTGGTTTCGAGAAAGAGATACCTAGGTAAATTCATCACAAATGAACCATCAAGGCTTAGGTCTGGGTCTAACGATTTGTTATGTTATGTAAGCTTATCCTATTCAATACAAGATTGTAAAATTATGATGTATAGATACTACCCTTCTTATGATTAAGGTTATGAACCTATCTCTTTAAGTTGGATAGAAGTTGCTTGTTTGATTAAAAGGATATGTCATGTTATGTAAGCTTAACCTATTCAATGCAAGATTGTAAATTTATGATGTAGAGATATACTACCCTTGCTATGATTGAAATAGGTTATGAACCTACCTCTTTAAGTTGAAAAGAAGTTGCTCAGTTGATTAAAAGGATATTTAAGATGTAATGAAAAAAAAAAATATTAACCAAAAGTGATTATTACATTATTTTATTTCTTTATAATATTAACAACTGTTAAGATTTGTTTGTTATGATTTTATGATAATATTAGTTAATTCTTTTTTAATTCTAATAAAAAAGAGTAGAGATGGGGGACTTAGTTCTAATTCTACATTTTTCATCTAGATTAGAACTATGGTTTGATAATGAGATATTAATGCCATGCCTTCTAGTTTCAAGTCCCACTATTAAACAATCCATTTTCTCTATAATTCTATCTCCTTGACCGTACTTGTCTTTGTCTACATTTAAGACCATAGACTTGATATGTATATAATGATAGTTGGAATAATAGTTAGAACAAGTAATTCTTCATAAAAATGTTTGAACTAATAAGTAGTAAATGTGCCACTAAACATATTTCTTCACCCTCAACTTCTCCAACCTTTTGTTGTGCATTTCGCACGCACGCCCCGCTGACGGCGGGGACCCCCCTTTCTCTTTTTGTTTTTTGTGTTTCCGCATTTCGCTCTGTAATAATTTCCAACTTTACTCTACTTTGGGGGGCGGGGGGCGATTGAGTTCGTGCTTGGTTTGAGTAGGACAAGGTTTTAAAGCATCGTGTACCAACCTAGGTGTTTAGTGTCCAAATATTGAATGATTTTTTACTTTAATGGATGTTATTACCAAGGTGATGTAACTCACTCATGCAACATTTAATCTTACAATTTCCTCTAAGTTGTAACGTAGAGGCTCCAAATTTGTGAGAAATAACATTTGCAATAAGCAAGCAATTAAATGAGCATTTGCAAAATCTTGAGGTTCATAGAGTTCATTAATTCTTGAAATAAAACAGAGGCGGTAAAATTGTAGAGTCTAGAGAATCCATGAAGGCTTGGAATTCTCGACGAAGTGGAGTGTTGAAGAATCCACGAAAGCTTGGAATTTGCAACGAAGTGGAGTGTCGGAGAATCCACGAGGGCTTGGAATCTACAAGGAAGTGGAGTGTTAGAGAATCCACGAGGGCTTGGAATCCACGATGAAGGTAGGTCTCAAGTATTTCGCCCATCCATGAAATCCATGAGGTGGGCAGTGATCCAGGGAATTCAAAAGATAATGAAATCTGCAAGGTTGTGGAATTCATGGAATGATCAATAGTATGAAATCTACGAAGCATGTAGGGGCTCGAGAATTTGGTAGTCCGTGGAACTGTTCAGTGCGGGGATATTTCTATACTCTTGGAGAAGTATAAATCATCGAAAATTGAAACCAGGAAAGATCAACTTACAAAGAATCAAAACAACACCATAATACGTGAGGTATGAAACAAGGGATTCGTGAACTAAGAATGATATTTGCAGATTTTCTACCACGACAATTGAAAAGACACTCATCGCTAAAGAAAAGGGGTAGTTTCATCACTCAACTTGGTAGTTTTATCACTCAAACTAGATTGTGTGTCTTCGATGGAATGTTAAATTGCACGAGTCACCACTAATAATGAGGATCCAAACTATTGCGCTGTATGAAATTCACGGGACCTTGGGGAGATTTGCAGCTGCTTTAAGAGAAGCGGATTAAGGGAATCCCTTGTTAAGATATGATGTTTGGAACTGATCATCGTAAATGGCCGATTCTATGTTTATTGTACTTAAATGTAAAAGATTCATGTATAGTTATTTGCAGTTGTGGGGAATTAATAACAGAGTGGGATCTCCTTAATTTTTCTCGTGGACGCCTTTGCATTCATGTTGTTTGTTGGTTACAATGTTGGACATGCTTTTGGATGATGCATTGATTTTGAACCCCAGGATAAGTTATCAAGAAATTTGGAGGTCATAACGCTGCACCCAGGGGAGTTCGGGTTACTGTTGCGACTTTAAGAATGGATTCCTTGGGGCGTGAGGCTTGCTGAGGAGTGGACATGAAAAATCACAACAGATGAAATAATTCCTGTGCTTTCAAAATTTTTGAAACTGTTTTCTCAGGAATTTCTTTATTAGGTGGATTCTGAGGCCCATTATGACAAGGAGAAGAGTTTCGGGAATTTCGTTTCGCTAAGAAATCCGTGATGTTATATGGTTTGGGTATTGTAATATCTCAAGATTTCTTTTTTGTATGAAATCCATGAAGAGGGTGAAGAGTCTGAAGGTTCGGTATTGTGGTGAAATTCGTGGTGGATCAAAAAAGGCGGGGGATTCCAAAAGCATTTGAAATTCATGATGCCAAGGAATCCAAACATCAGTGGAATTCACGACAAAGAATGTAATCCAAAGATTTTTGCCTAATACAAAATCTGTGAAACTAAATTCGAAGGATTCTTATAACTAAGAAATTCACAGAAAAGGGAGAAAACAGTGAGGAGCATCAGATATCACAAAAGGAAATGAATGTAAAAAATTAAAAGGTGATCACTGATTTTGTGAATGATAAAAACTAAGGAGGTCGAAGCAGCATGAAACAGTAAGGTACCAATCTTCCGCTAAAATAATAAATATGCAAAATACCAAAAGGAAATCACGTTGTTAGAAGATGATTGTGGTATTTATTTCAAATCCACAAGGTTTTAAAACCCATGAAGTGGCGAAGTAAGATAACGGTGTGTGGATTAATTGTTCACTATTTCAAACATCTAAATACCATTCATGCAAATAAGATTTGGGTGTATAAAGTTTCAAAGGAAGACGTTGTTTACAGAATTGAAGATGTTGTCGAAGTAAAGTCACCGTGCTAAATGGATCATAAAGAAAGGGAATTAATGTTAATACAAAGGTTTCACCAGTCCCGACAATGGGTTCATCATTCGTTATGTGCATTCATAATGCATAAGGGTGCCAAATGAGCGAGTCGAGTAATATGGGAGATCCACGTTGTGTAAAGTGTGAGGAGTGTAATTCATGATCTACAGATCAAGTTTGTCATGATGAGAGCTATGGGGGTGGCATAAATTTTATTCAGTATTCAATAAGATAAGGTGGTAGTTGAATGATGTTTGAGAAAGTGAATCACATCTCCGGATGTTGAGTATTTAAGCACAACTAAATGATATATAATCCTCAGGTAAGTGGTATCAGGGCTAGGCATTAGAGTGTTGGATTCAGTAGCACATGTGGGATTTTGTGGGTATTTTGGCAGATGTGAAGGATTGAATTGGGATCACAATCCAGAAGGTCGTGGTATTTGAAATCCAACTCTCTACAGGTGTATAAACCTTCCAAAGAGTTTTGGATGTAGGAATGTGGTATTGGAGAAACGGTGATGAGATAAGCTCATAGGCATTCACTATAAGAGAGGTTGTAAAAGGCAACAACGACGAGACATTTCCTTGTTATGTATGATGGCTCAAAATGTTAAAGCAATGGAAATTTCCTGTGTCCATTTTTATGTCTGCAGATAGTGAATTTATGAAAGGCATCGATTGCCAAAATAGGAATCATGGTCACACAATTTCTTTATATGTGTCTTATATTGTTATAGATAGCAATGACTCAAGTCGATAGTTTTGCAGGATATGCTAGAAGGAGAATAAGGGTTTGTAAGCAAAGTATTAGATCTACCTATTGCGAATCAATATAAATGTGGGTGGATTGCATAGAGAATATCGACTTTGAGGTTTTCCAATGAATGATTAAATATGAAAAGAGGGTGAGAGTCGTGTAGATGAATAAAGGCCACTTGATATGTGGAGTAAATCATGAGAGCGGTCGAATGATTTGTGGAGGATTCCTTTTCTATTACCCTTTCAAAATTTTATTTAAAAGCTGCTACTGCAAATAGTTTTGTTATGAATTTTGTAATTTCTTGGAGATTTTGATGACTAATGTGTGCTTAGATCTTAATTTTGTATAATGTAGTATTAATTATTCCTTATTTTGGTTACAGAAGTAATGGAGAACATATATTCGGAAGATTCAAATAAGTTTAATCATGGGATCATTTGAAATTGTAAGAAATATAAAGATTTAAATGAGATGTTTCTTTTTAATGTTAATGATCTTTATGATTTAAATATTGATTTTCTACTACTCTATGGGTCTTCTTACCAAATGGTTGAGGATGCAGGAATCTACCTAAGGAATCGTGCTAAGAGGTTTAATCAAAGGAGGCACCTACTTATGGAGTCGTGCCAAAGAAAGACCTTGGGCCAAGGATGATTAAAATAGAGTTATGCTCTTGATTGATGATCAAACTACCTTCTAATAAATGGTGTTAAGTCTATAAAAAGAATGCTTTCACATGAAGACATACATAAAGGAACGTGCTCAGGGGTGGAATATTCAAACTGTCCAACAACCTGCATATGGATGTGTGCAAGATTCTATAAGCTGCCAAGAAGATTTTAAAATTGCAATTTAGTTGCAACTAAAGATTCATGAGAATCAGTGCTCAGCTAGCTGGGAAAATGTTTCAAAGAAGCAACATGTGAAGTTTCTTTTATTCCTCCAACAAGGATTCTTATCAAGGTCGAGGTGGAGGAATGTTTGTTTCTCATCGATCCAAATTTGTAACTGAATTCATCTAATTGGATGCTATCAAGGCATGTGTTTCCAAGTTTGATGTAGTTGCTTAGGGTTTTGAAGATGTAATTTGGGCCCTTGGGTTGATTTAATCCCAACCATTAATTCAAAATGTAAAATCTATAAAAGGCTAGTGCCTTCTCATTTGTATGGGGTTAGAATTGGTTAGATTTTAGGAGTTAGTTTAGGAGAGGAAATAACTAGAGATTGTTAAGCTTATGCTGGAGAAGTTAATACAGTTTGGACATTGATTTGGTGAACTTTTGTATTGATATTGAAATATTATGGTTTCTTGTTCTTGATTTTCAAATGTTAGTTTCAATTATTTTATAATAATAGTGAAATTTTAATGATGTTTTGATAAATCTGCTGCTCATACCTTTTGTAATTTGTTGATTGTAAGTTGCTTTGTAAGGTTAGTTTGAGCCAAATATTGCATTAAGTTCAACTGTGAATGTTTGTTCATGGCACGCCAATAATTGGGTATATGTATGAATGTTTCACAGTCTCAAAATCTTCCAGTTTCCTTTGAAGATTGCACCACTTATGTGTAGTTGTAGGCTTGTCCTTGATCAAGCAGGAATTGGTTTTGTGGGGATTTTTCCATCTACAACATTAGCCATTATTACGATTGACCTTAGGTGATAGATTAAAATCTCTCTTAAACCTATATCTTTTGACTTTTATTTGAGTTAGTTTATAATCGAATGAGCATCACCACATTGCCACATTTGATGGTAAGTTTAATGCTTCCAGTATTGTTGGATTATAGGGCCCCTTATGATTACCAACAAATCGCCTCATCACTGAGTTGGTTTTTACATTGTCAAGAACTGACCTTAGAGACCTTGGGGTTATTTTCTGAAGTTTGTTTGAGGAAATCACCTTTCAAGAGAGATAAAACATATTTGTGTTTATCTATGTTGAGCAGTGCTAAAACACCCATCAATAGAATTGGTGCTAGAAGGAGGGATGAGCATAAACAAAAAAGCTGGAAGTTCAATGAGCCTTCATGTGCAAATCTAAGATATGATAGATCTCTTTATATTCAGAAATTTTAAAATTCAAAAAATCTGAAAACACAAAATTTGAGTTGAGATGGGCAACAATCTCAGGTTGATATCCCTCAACTTCATGAGTCTTTGAATAAGCGATTACATTACAATAGTTTGCATCAACTTGCATTATTAGACAAATGCAAAATCCATAATACCTCCAGGCATAATGAGCTAGAATGCTTAAGCTTTTTAGGTAGAATGGAAATGGCTTTGCAGGTGGAAATTTTCTTTTGGGACATGCATAAACCATTGGCTTCTGCAAATTCCTAAGAGGAACTTGATGATTTTGTAGTTGCGGCCTTCAAGGGGCTGGTCAAAGATCAACTAAGTAGTGATAATGGACTATGCTTAGAAGGCATACTATTGTCTAGTTGGTGCAGGGTGCATAATGCATCCCATTCAAAGCTCACCTATTCTTCATGTGAAGATATTATTAAGCAAGTTAGGAATCATTTGGAGTTGGTGAAATAACCATCTGAGGGATGCATTGTACAGGAACCCATAAATTTTGAATCTAGAAAAGATGTGATAGTGGATGTTGAGGCAACCCTAGAGGAGATTGAGTGCACGAAAGAAGAATTTGAAATGCTTGTGAGAGTAGGGATGGATAATGAATTCTCAAGTACAGTGGAGCCTAAGGTTAAAAGTGATGCTCCTAGGGGAAACGTTCAAATATCTAAAGCAGAAGATTGAACTAATATGGATAAACCACAAGAGAAGGAGGTGATCAATCAAACTTCCCCTACTCATGATAAAGATTCACTGCAGACAAGATATGATGAGTTCATCAAGGAAATATTTAGCGGCGAATCTTCGCCAATTGGAAAATTCTAGGAATCGGCCAAGTCAAAATTGGAAAATTTCTCGCACCCAACAGGGTGTCCAAATCGCCCAGATTTTACGAACTATAGGTCTAATGCATGTCCATTCACCAATGAGTTTTTTTATGAGGTATATTTAAGCAACAAATTCACCATTTTCAAACTATACATTTCAATTGGACCGACTAATATTTTTTCCTGGAATCTCGAAAGAATTTAATAAAACACCTACATATTCACCAATACTATTAAAACAACATTGTATATGGACCCATTTCGCCAATTAAAATTTACAAATAGTTGCTTGTGAAGACCCATTTCTCCAATTAAAATTTACAAATAGTTGCTCATGAGGACCTATTTTTCCAATAACATTAAAAAATAATTACATTTGAGGACACATTTCGCCTTGAAAATTACAATGTATCGTTGTATAAGCATACATGATTCGCCAAATTTTTAATATACCATTTAAAAATCCCGTGGAATTCGCCAAATATGGAATCATGGATTGATATAAATACAATCAAAAGTGTCATTTATTCTTACACATTTTGTTCGGTTCTAAGGTTCTACTTCTCCATTTGGAAGTCAGCGAAAGCTGAAAATGTAGACTTAAAAGGTGAGTGATCATTTCTTCATAGTGTTATTAGTTATAATAATAAGTTTTCTTTATCTCTTTTCCATTCTTGCTTCAACAAAGTGAACCTTAGAACCAAACTCTGAAGTTTTGAAACCTCCAACCCACCGAGTAGAAAGGTGACCAGGAAAGACTTGCAACTCAACAAAGTGAACCATCAAAAAGGTCAAAGAATCGGTAAGTTATGAAAATTTAGAACTTTGTGACAAGGTTATAAAACTCAGAGGACTAGCAGCTAAGGTTAGGAAAAGCCAAAATTTGTCTATTGTATTCCATGGTATTGAATTTGATATGTGATTCTGCATCATTTTTAAAAAACAACACTTATCACACTACTTATAAATTCCTATTGCATTGCCATTCACACAATCTTTGATAAATAACTGAAAGGAATATTATTAATCCATTCCTTGAACAAAAGCTAATAGTTCAACATCCATAACTTATAAGTTATAAGCTAACAGAAGCTAACAGTTCAACATAAATAACTTATAAAGGCATCCAACGTCCACCCAACTTAAACAATAAAATCTTAAACTACCAAATCACCTAAATTATACTGAGAAATACTTATGCATCCATCACCATAAAATATTTATTTGTGCAGATAAACATTCCACAGCAATGAAACTATCAAAAAATCTATCATTCCAATAATAGACAATCCACTGGCAAACATAGAGTTTAGACTTTTGTCTTCATAACGGTTTCTTGAAGACAACCATTTTAGAAGTTAAAATAAAAAGTATTTGAAATATTAAGAGAGCCAAATTAAAGAAAATAACATAAAAACTAAAAACTAAACAACGATCCCACTCCCAACACCGACTCCTTCGCTGTCAATTATTTTTGCCTCCTCCTTCAGTAACACCTCCTGTGCCTTTACTCTTTGCCTATATTCCCGGTACTTGGTGACAATTGTGGTGATTTTTTTGCTTCCTGGAGTTGTAGTAATATGTTTAACCTGGTTCTCCATGTGACCAAAGCATTTTCACACTCAACCAACTTCTGATATCTTCTCTCTTCTCCACATTTATAAGTCCTTAGGTAGATCTCCATTCCATTGAGTTTCGAGAAGGACTCCCATGTCATTGTAGTAGGATCAACTATTTCTTTCTTGAATATTTCTCTAAACTTCAGAGAGATCTCTTTTATACTAGAATTTTTTCATCAAACTCATCAGTAATTTTCACTCCCAAAATACGACAATCTTCTTTAACTTCCCCCAACATTTCATATAATATATCAAGTGCATTATTAATTTCCTTCACCAGATTATCATACATATTCAATTTCCATTCCAATGAAACAGACCAGGAAGGGTCTAGCTCCTTAGGATTATTCACAATTTGCTCACCAATTAATATCTTCGCATCCATAGAGTTCAATTCTTTCATTTCCTGAGCAAGCACATAGAGACTAGTTTGATCTTTTCTGAGTTGTTGAACTTCTGTTACTAACTCCTTCGCCTTATTAACAACTTTAGTGTAAAAGAGCACAAATTTATTTAGAAAGAAGATAGCCTCTCTAGATATTTTATCGATCCCCTCACAAGCAGCTCTGGAATAGCTCAATTTTTTTTAATTTACTCTATGGTGAGCACATTGATTCCCTCTACCTGAGAACTTGAGGCTTCATTAGATGTGGGAGGAGTGGCCATGGAAGAAATAAAGTTACTTAATGCGAGGACTTGAGATTCTAGTTTTATATTTTCTTTCCTCTATTCTTTCACTCTTTTAATCAAGGTATTGATTGAATAATTGGCATGGTACACATCACCTTCCAGTGTTGGAGGCCCCATATCAACACGTGTGACTTTGTAGTATGCCTCCATTATTTCATCTTCATTTAAATCCTTCACAGGCTCAACAATTTCTAACATTTGATTTCCAAAAGTAGCATCAGTCACCATCCTTGACATCCTCTTGACTTTCTTAGGTTTTGAAGAGATTTGAAGTAACTTTGAAACTGTATCCACTCCAACTATCATTGTAGGAATATGATTTCTCTTCTTCTCCACTGCTTTTTTTAGCCATCCTGGGGAGGCTATTACCAGACCAAAATCTTCATTTCCACTAATAGTTTCTTTAGGAGCGTTAGGAGTGAAAGGTGGAATATCACTATCAGGCAGAGAAGAGGGCAATTCAAATAGAGGAGGAAATATATTATCTTCAGTGATCTATTGAAAGATAGCTTCAGAATCTGTAGCCACAAGTTTTTCTTGATTGGTATTCTTCATGGGGGTAGGAGAAAGCACACTGTCTTGTTCACATATGCTCTTCAACTTGATTGTTTCTTCTGGCCTATCACCATCACCTCCTGACTGAGGATTTGCACTAGAGGACCTCACAGAGGGTTTGCTCGATGATACACTTGCACCAGATGCTTGCGTATACCCTTGTTCATTCTTTTGTGATGACTTAGGCTCCTAAACAGGACCAACAACTTTCCGCCATTCCCCATCCAACCAGTCCTGGGTTCTTTTAAGCACTGGGGCAACATGCACCCTCATATCTGAAATTTCACTTTGGCTCCAATCAACCCTAAGGTGGGATTTATTAGGAAATTTTTCATATGCAGGATCTATTATTGTTGAATCCTTAGCTACATTTTCAGGAATGTGAAATGACAAACCGAAAGCCTGTATCTATTTTAGTGCTAGCCTCATATAATCTCTTCTCAAAACTTCCTTCTCATTGACACAATCTTCCTAGAAATGTTTGCTAGATGGCTGATGCCAATATGAGCTCCCTCCATAGAGATTATGCTTCACAAAACCCTTACTGTCAAAATTAGCTCTCATAGTCATATTCTGGAGGTTATATTCCTTGAGAATTCCTTCAGCTCCCCTAGCCATCTGGTTTGTTTTGCACACAAAAGAAGGGTTCTCCAATGGGAATACATAACCTAAGAGTTTTATATTTGTTGGTTAACAGATTTATCACCTAACTCTATATTCATACGCCCATAAAAGGTGATAAATGTAACCACAGTTGAATCGGTAACATTACAACATTACAAACTTCAAAACCGATTCTCTGCTTATTTTTAAAGGTGGCAGCTACCTTTATCTAATGTTCAATGAATGATTTTCTTAAACTAATGATGCTTTTAACCAAAAATCAAATAAAGGATGGGGATTTTAACCAGAAAGCTTCAAAGGTATCTATCAATCTCATGTAAATAGAAATAGAACTTCTGAAAGAAAGATAACAACTAAACCAATATCACTGCACTCTACAAAAAAATTATTCACAGATAATAACACCACAACAATATAGAAAAATTATATCATCTATCATCCCAATAATAGATATCACACTAGTAAACATTCAGTATAAATAGAATAAATCTATACACCATAACTCAAAGATTATACATGCATAAACTCCACCAATGTCTTCTATATCAAAATAATAGATAATAGCCAAAATAACAAAGTTTTCCCTAATGAGTAAATCAAATTTTGCTCAAAAGAGCCTAATCACATCATTCAAACCAATATTTAAACATATCCAATGTCTTTGGTAATGTTTTCTTGAAAGTAATCGTATCAAAAATTAAAAGAAGTCATTAACTTAAAAGTTCCAACTTTAAAGAAAGTATATGAAAATGCTAAAAATAAACTATGCATCATTTCCAGCCACTTCAACTTCATCAGCTTTTGGCTCCTTGTTCTCTCCTTGTCGCAAAAAATTCTCCTACATCTTCATTCTAGCTTTATATTCCCTGTACCTGGTAATGATTGCAAAAATCTCCCTGTTGCCTGGTGTCAATGTGATCGGAAGCCCAATTCTCCATTTTTTGAGAGCAACTTCATACTCGTTCAGTATGTTAGACCTCCTTTCTGCTTCAACTTTAAATTTTTTGAGATAAAGCTCCAGCCTCCCAAGCTTTGAGAAATATTATTTAGTCATCATAGCAGGATTTGCTACTTCTCTGTTGAAGACTTCTCTAAAATTTGAGCAAATTTATTTTGTGTCCAGAATTTTCTCATCAAAATCATCCGTTATCTTCACCTGTAGATCATGAAAGTTCCCCTTGATTTCTCCTAACATATCCAAATACTTCTCCAACACTTATGTGATTTCCTTTACCAGGTCATCATATATGTTTAATTTCCATTTAAGTGAATCAAGCCATGAAGGATCTAATTCCTTTAGATCACTAACAATCTGTTCATTTACCAACTTCAATCGATCCATGGAAACTAACTCTTTCATTTCTTCTGAAACTACATACAGACTGATTTGATCCTTTCTAATAAAAATAATAGCTTCCTGAGACAATTCTTCAATCCACTCACTAGCAACCTTAGAATAATTTAGATTTTTCTTAATCAACTGCATCGCAGACTCATCAATAACTCTTTCTTGGGAACTAGAAGCCTCAATATACAAAAAGGGAGAAATAATGGAAGAGATAAAGTTTTTGAAATCCAAAATTTGATATTCCAATTTTACCCTTTCTTTCCTTTCTTCTTTTACCCACTTGGCTAAAGCATTGACTAAGTAACTGGTGTGATATACATCACCTTCAAGTGTCTGGGGACCCATGTCAACATGTATGATTTTATTATCAGCTGTGGTTATCTTATCATCATCTACATATTTTAAAGGTTCTGCAATTTCTAACACCTGATTACTAGAGACAACATCATTTAGAATTCTTGAAATTTTATGGGCTTTCTTGGGCCTTGAGGAAGATTGGAGTAATTTTGTCACTATATCTACTCCAGCCCCAGTGGATGTCATAGGAGTGTATTTCCTCTTCTTTTCTACCGCTTTCCTCAACCATAATGGAGAGTTTTCTATTAGAATGGGGGCTTTATCACTTTGAACAACCTCTCTAGACTCACTAGGAATAATTGACATGTTTTCTATAGGAGGAGAAGATTCTTCAGACAAGGGCGGGAAAGTACTATCTTCAACAATATGCTTAAAGATGCTCTCTGAATCTCCTGACACAGGTTTTGTTTGGAAATTTTTCTTTTTAAGAGCAGGGGTGGATGGGTTGTCTTGTTCACATATTGATTTTGATTTAATTGATTTCTTTGGCTTTTCACCATCACCCCTAGATTATGAATTGGCACTGGAAGACTTGATGACTATCCTCACCGATGATGTACCTCTAGGCACTACTTGGCTAGATCCTTGCTCATTTTTCTGGGAGGATTTTGGTTCATGAACATAACCAACAACCCTACGCAATTTTCCCTCCAACCAATCCTGAGTCCTTTTGAGTATTGGTTCAGCCCATTTACTCATATATAAAACTTCATCTTTATCCCACTCAACTCTGGGATGTGATTTATCAGGGAACTTCTTGTATTCAGGATCAAGAACCATCGAATCTTTAGACACATTTTTAGGAATTTGGAAAGAGAGACCAAAAATTTGTATCTGCTCAAGGGTTAACCTCATATGGTCCCTTCTAGAAACTTCATTTTCATTAGCACAATCTTCCCAGAAATCTTCGATTGAAGATTGGTGTTGATACGAGCTGGAGGCATACAATTTTTTTCTCACAAATCCCTTGCTGTCAAAATTAGTTCTTACAAACAAGTATTGGAGATTATATTCTTTGAGAATCCTTTCAACATTCCTAGCCATTTGATTACTTTTGCAAGAGAAAGAACAAGTAACTAACGGGAAGGTATACCCTCGCTTTCCCATATTCATGTATTTTATATTTACTATGGCCATTTGTCTGCAAACCTCCAAAAATACAAGTAAATCCTTAGGGTACTTAGGCAATTTAATTGGAGCCTTCTTGTAACCTCCAATTCTCAAATAATAAAATCTATCAAACTGGATATAAAAATTTCCAAACTTCAACACTAGAGATTTTGATTTAGGGGAAAAACACATTTCAAGGTTTTCATCCAACTTTCTCCCAGCTTCCATTAAAAAGGCTTCATTAACAAGACAATATTCTCCCATCCCAACCTGCTTGATAAATTGCGGATAACACTTATACATAGGCATGCCAGGACTTGGTGGTACTTGTGGTTTCAACCCTGGCCAATAAGATCTTTGACTAGCAATGATATATATTAAACAAGAACACAGATGAAAGGTAGCAGTCTTCTGAAAGTTAACTAATTTCTCATGCAAGTGAAAGAAAATTATCTCGTCCCAATCAATAAATACATTATCATCACAGATAACTAAAATGAACTGACACATCCAGTCTTCAAATAATTCAACTTGTGCATTCCCGACGATACAATGAAGTAAAGCAATAACATTAGAAATTTTTGCTTTAAAATGTGTCCTCTTAAGTTTATTGGGCAATTGAGACTTACCTTTCTTCTCTGATTTTAACCACCCTTTGACCATATAATTTTTACACCAGGTTTCATTAGTCCTGAAATATTCGTTAGTTGTTACAACAGACATCTCCTTTACGGGTGCCTTCTCTGGAATTCCCAATGCTTGAGAAACGACCTCGAGAATTTTTTTAGCTACAATGGTTCCGTCTGCGGCCTTGATTTCTGAGGTTTTAGGAATATACCTTCTCGCACATGCAGTAATTAGGTCAACACTCAACACTGCTTCTGGAAAACCTCCGGCCTGAGCTAGTCCACTTTCGAACACCTTCACATCTACAACAGATTTTTCTTTACTGTCCAAACATGCCCAAAATTCTTCCAATTTAAAAAGTCCTAGCCCCGTATCCCTCACACCTAGCCAATGATTTTCAATTTGAGACTGCATGAGCTCACTATGCCTAATAAGATGCTTGAATTCCTGAAGAAATAACAACAGCAGGTAGAAGTACAGCTAAGGCTTTAACAAATAAGTTTTCACCACCTTCAAGTTGTATAAAATGACAAGACGTGCGAGTATGTGCAGGATCATGGTATGCCAAACAAGCCCTTAAGTGGCAATGAGAATTCAGAACAATTAGAGTTAGGCAACTTGATGTAAAAATTTGAATAAGTTATCTATATTATTTCAAAAACATGTAAGAATAGATTCTGTGGGAAATTGAATGTAGTTTCTAAACTACTAGGTTTATTTTTTTAAAAACAAAATCTATTTGGTGAAAATTTAAAATTTCAATGCAGTGCTTAAATTTCAGGAAAAAATTAAGAAGTAGGTGTCACGACCACCCTAACCATAATAAAATGATAATATTTTTATGAGATTTTAGATGTAAGTAGAAGACTCATGTCAGGATGTGGCGCATATATTTTTTGTAATTTTTTTCCATGTAAATAATTAATTATGAATTTTTTATTACAACTTTTTTAAAATATAAAAACTCGTATGTCTGACCACCTTAACTTGCTCAAAATTTCATGAAATTCAATTTTTTTTTTTTTAATCCTATAGTATGCACAGCATAGAATGTGACGCATGTTTTGGATTCAAAAAATATGATACCGTTTGAAAGTTATAAATGTTTTACAATCAGCCCATCAATCAGGACTTTTGTCATAATTCTAGTAGAAAATAAATAATAATAATCTATTAAATTAAAAATAAAACATAATTTATATTGGAAAAAAGATGAGAATATCCTCTACAAACCCTTTCCATTTTATCAATTTTGGCTAAAAATAAAG
>VDFB02184814.1:0-23923 GCA_007258455.2 Sequoia sempervirens | reverse complement strand
AAGCATTTTTTGAGATTTCAAAGCAAACAATGGTTGTTATTTTCTACACCTTTAATCAGAGTCATTATTTTTCCTAATTGACTTATATTCATTAATTTTTTTTAAAAAATTATAGTATTAGAAAATATAATTCATATTTGATTTTTTTTAAAGTTAATACTGAGGGTTGTGCACTTGAAAAAAGGAATTTCAAATGACTTCAATTATTACCCAAAGGTGATTCAATTTTTTTTTTTTGTTATCATTTTAATAAACACAAAGTAGACATTATTAGGGGGTTCAATTCAATATTAAGAGACTATATCCAAGAGGGTTTTATCTAAAGGGGTTCAATATAACCTTATTCATTAAAACCCCCTTAGAGGAACCCCTCTAGGCTTAAATCATAATTTAAAAAATATATATATTTCATAAAAAAACAAGCTATATCACAAGTGGGACGCACTAGATTGTGGGATCAACTATGTACAAATGTGACACATATTTTTTTTTGATAAATAATTATTAATTATTTTTAAAAGTGATTTTTCATGTACTTGAGGCCAACCTAAATTTATTAAAATACATGAAACTAAAGAAAATGAATCCTAGAGTGTGATGCAACTTTCAAATATGAAATGGAACACATGGTTTGAAAGTCACGAGTTTTTGTGATATATCTATATCTTAAGAATTAAGACATATTGCATGTATAAAATAAATAATTATTAAGTATAAAATTTTAATTTGAGAATTAATCATATTTATTTTAATTATTAGAGCCTTCTTAAAACCCTTTTCATTTTAATGAAGTTTAGTTTAAAAAATTTCATTGAATTCAAGGATGAAGTTATAAATTTTTTTGGGATAACACTAGTTGTGGATAATTTTTCAAGTTTTTGGAAAGTCTTAGAACTATTACATCCCAATATTGAAGGTAACCTTAAGTAATTTTTTTAGGGAATCTTAATTTTTTCTAAAATTGCTACCAAATTTTCTATGTAAATCTCAATCTAATTCTAAATATTTTTTGTCATTGTTTGATCTATCACGATCTTGCATTTAGTTGATCTTATTGCCTAAGAGTAAATTTAATAATGTACGACCAATATTTAAACTCTAATAGAATAGTATGATAATAAAGGATAATAAGAGA
The DNA here is from genome assembly GCA_007258455.2 of Sequoia sempervirens. Classification (NCBI taxonomy): domain Eukaryota; kingdom Viridiplantae; phylum Streptophyta; class Pinopsida; order Cupressales; family Cupressaceae; genus Sequoia; species Sequoia sempervirens. The sequence continues at coordinate 22,788 of VDFB02184814.1, read as the reverse complement.
ATCAATAGTCAAAGAGTAAATTGTAAGAATCATGCTTATATGAAATCTATATGGTAAATTTCATACGCATGAGATCATATGGGGTGAAGAATGAGTAATAAAAGTAAAAAATATGTGAAGATAAAGTGGTAAATTAATTTTATAAAAAATATATCAATAACAACTTGGATGCAAAATATGAAGTGAAAGAGCAAGAAAAGGAAATAGATAGGTTAATAAGAGAGTAGAAAAAAAAAGATATAAACAAGAAAAGGAGAAAAGGTACAAATTAACAAAAATGGAAATTGAAATGCCTCCAAATGAGGGAGAATAGGAATGGAAAAGTATATAAATTATAATTATAATTTAAAAAACTAAAAAAAAGGTGTAATAAAAAGGATAAGGTGTGATGATAAAGTAGAAAACCAAAGAGAAAAGTAAAATCTAAGTTATAAGAATATAATTATATATGCTTGAAGATGAATACAAGCTTCAAGGTAAATAAAATGAAAGATAATACAATACAAACACAATACCTTCACCTAGAATCCTTCATCCTCCCTAGATGAGTAGAACTAGAGTGTTGCTTTGTTCCATTTGATTCTCTTATGATAATGATAGTACATGCAAATTTCTCAACAGACTAGCATAACCTTGGTATGTGTCATATTCCTTTCTTTGGAAAGACAATTGCAAAGTGGAACTTGGGAATTCTACCACATTCCTTTATAGGAGCCCATCTCAGTTAGTGATTTGGGACGTAGCATTTGTAATAAAGGACCCACAACATATACAAAAATCATTGGAGATGATCATCTACCAAAAATATATCACCATTAGAATATCATTAGTTCAGGCTCAGTGTGTCAAGATAGAGTTGATTATGGGAATCCCTCTTCATTCCTCTACAAGAGCATGTTTAGATGTGTGGTTCAGAACATAGCACCTATGATGACACTTGAACATCATATCCAAAACTCAAGAAGGGAGGATTGGGCAACGGAAATATATTGCTAGCAAAAGGTGACAATGCTAGTCAACTAACATGCACTCCTATAGTCTTGAAGGAAGACATCATGGGATCATGAGGTAGTAACGATGAAGTTTAAATAAGCTAGAAAGAGAAAGGAAAGCATGTGGATTTTTTTGTAGGATTTCATTCTTATTCCCAAGGAAATTGCACTGGCCTTAAGGCCAACCTAAATTATTGTTGGGAATTCAAATTCTAGGCTTTGGTGCCAATTGGGCTCAGATTCAACCTATTCCTTAAAGAGGAATGTTAGAATATAAATATAGGGAAACCAATTCATATAAAGGAATTGAATTATTATGTCATTTTATTGTAAATTTGGGATACTTGTGTTCTATTTCCTTTTGTGAATGAACACCCATAGGAGTAGTGTTCATTGGACGAAAACCCAGTGTTCACTAGGATTAGAGGATGAAACCCCTTTCATTCATGGGGAATTATCATTCAAGAATTACATCTAAGATTCAAGGATTTTGTAGGAACTTATATACTGTTGCTATTTGATCTGTGGTGATCTGAAAAATCATTCCATATTACTGTTTTGAATTGTAGTCAATATATTATACATATATTTTGGAGTTCTCATCATATTTTGGAGTAATATCTATTGTACCTATTTATTGTGTTTGAATTGCATCTACAAATTGGTATTTTTTAAAATCATATGTTAGGGACATTACAATGGTATTAGCACAAGATTATGCTAGCCTATAGGGTTTTGTAATGATTAATCTTTCCAATTGAAAGAGATATCAAATTCCAGAGGAGAGAATTGAAGAGAGAGCATCGAGGAGAAATAATGGAGGATGACGAAGCAAAAGAAAATTTTGAGATGATACAAGGGTAAATTCATCTTATCGACATGTTCAGCTAGATGTTTCAGTGGATGCAAACTAACATAAGGAATGTGAATGATAGTATTAATGGAACTAGTTCCTTTAGTGAATAAATTTGTGGAAAGGGGAAGGAGAAAGATATTTCTATCCAGAGTTCTGAAATTCACTTTAGCAATAGGCACCTTAAGCCTAAATTCATTCAAAAAGTGGAAGAAGTACTAGAGGAAGGAACTACTCTCCAAGATGACATCTCAAGATCATATGAAGAGTATAGGTATTTGGACCCTCCAATCAAAGAGATCTTGTCTTTGAAATATTTCATGGCAATGAAGAAGCATAAAAGAGGAACTTACCATTCACCCTCAATCCAAAAGAATTAGAGAACTTGTTGGGGAATTTGTCTATTTCCCCCTTTGATGGATATGAGAAGAGCACTACTAAGTCATGGTTGTAGAAAATTGGTACATATCTAGAACTCAATCCAATGTCTGAGGAAGATACCATAAATGTGGAAGGAATTGCTCATTATTGGTGGTACCATGGTTTGATCATTCAAGGGCACAAATTGATCAAATATTATGATGAATTTCATACTAGATTAGTTGAGATATTTGAAAGAATATTTTAGAGAATTGGCTTGCTTCAAGAAAAAAGAAAGTTTGGAGGAATATGTTGCCAATTTCCAAAAGCTATCAGTCACAGTAAATAATATCTCAGAAAAGAGACTCATAGAAATTTTCATAGAATGCTTGGAAAAATAGCTCAAGGGCTTGGTGAAGGATTTTAATTTGGAGAATTTGGTTCCTCGGCAAAAATAAAAACCCTCAACATTGAATAAGAAAAAGGGGAATTTTCATAAGAAGTCGTGGACTGCTCAAAAATCTGCTACCCTAGCCACACCTATGAAAAGTGATGTTGATACCAAGAATGAGCTTAGGAGGAAGAAACTTTTTTTCTCTTGTAGAGAGCCATGGGTCCCAAGAATAGGTGTCTTGGAAAGGGGAAAGTCCACTATATATAATTCATCTCCAAAAAAGAATCAAATTTAGATAGGTGTGAAGATTTTCATGATTTGAAAGACATCCCTCTAGAGGAAGAAGATAAGGAGAAGGAAATTGTTGGTATTCCACCATGTCTATCCAGTCCACATACATACCATCATTTCAAGGTTTAGGGGTTCCTTTCCAGATAAAGAGTGACTTTCCTGATTGATGGAGGAGATAATCATAACTTCACTGATGAAGGGCTTGCGAGGAGAAAAAGGCTATAGATGAGATTTTTGAAGGCTTCAATATCACTATGGTGTATGGGTATAACTTACCCTACAAGGAGAAAGTCCAGAAGTTGGACATAACATTTGGATATCATAAGGTTTGTGATGATTTTTATTTTATTGGTTTGGCTGAAATAGATGTGATTTTCAAGGTGCAATGGTTACATTCATTGGGTGAGTACACTACAAACTACCAAATGATGGAGATCAAGTTCAAAGCTAATGAGAAGGATGTGGTCCTAAAGGGATGGTGAATGGTGGTTTGCAAGGAGTATCAGCCAAGAGAATGGAAAGGATCTTTGAAAAGAACCAAGTTGTCTGGTATGCTAGATGCTTGGTGATTTAAAAGGAATCTTCTAAAGGTAAGTGTCATGCCCATAATTTTCGCTAGAAAAACACAACAATTTTTATTTTTTTAAACAAGCATTAAGCTAATAAATCATCCTAAGAGTTAGAAGTGTAATACTAAACATGTTATGAGTTTCACACCTTTGAGGAAATATCTTATTAACTTGTACTTACTAAGAGATTAAACCTTATTTCATTTGAGTAAGATGAATATAAGATTGAATCCAAGTTTTTCTAGAGGTCATTTATTCCCCTTCATGCTTGATTTGTTACTACTTTAATCAAAATATATAAATCTTAATGATAATATTATTATCAACTAGACAAACCATAAATAATATTATTGTTCCTTCTTTTATGCCTACACTTAACTAAAAATATCATTATTGAGCCAGTCACTAATAATAGTAAAATTTATCATTTATCTGATGATGTAACCATTAACATAAGAAAGTATTCTATTATATTTACGAATCAGTTAATTCTTGATGATATTACCATTAATGCATCACTCAATAATCTAAAGGATAATAATATTACGAGCTAATCCAAATGACTAAAATAATACTTCTATTTAGTCCTTGACATTTATAATATATCATTTTTATTATTATTATTTAGACATTGCATTAATAATTCTTACGAAGTTCAAGGAGGAATGTTAAATGCTACCCCTATAGAGACAATCCCCTTATTGACTAAAATAATAAGGCAAAGGAAATATTTACCTTAAAAATATCTTCATTATAATTTGTTAGTGAAATAACATTTAATTATAAATTTTGAAAGAATAATTCATATATATACTTAATTTTGTTAGTATATATAAATATATATTTATATGTAAGTTTGACTATTATTTATTTAATTAATTAATTACTTATTTATTATATATTTGTATATTTTAAAATGATCGTATAACTATTAGATATCAAATATAAATGATTATATTTATTCATATATCTTCATGCACATAATTTATTTACTCTAAAAAAAAGCACTTCCAAGAATAAAATAAAGTAAAACTAATAAAGTGTAGACTGGCTTAAATTTGATGGCCGTATGACCGTATTTAGAGATTTTTGCTATAAAATACAATCAAAATTTTAAGAAGATTGTATCAAATGAAAGGAGGGATTTTGGATAGACTATCAAAATTTATATAGAATTATAATGATATATATATTTGATTTATATATAATTTTACTTAGACTAAGGTATATCATAACATTTTAAGGGAACCTTTCAATTGATAACAGCCATTAAAAAATTTGTTGATAGGAAAAGTCGATCATCAAATTTAAGCCCTGAGTGTAGTCCCCCTTTACCATTTTAAAATAGTATATTCCCCCCCCTCCTTTATTTTATGGAAAGTATCATTTGGCTAAATAATTCCCACAAATCCCTAAAATAAAGGAGCTTATTAAGGAAATGAAAGAGTTAAATAAGAAACCTAACTAACCTATCTCCCTTTTTTAAGTTTGGCATCTAAGTGAATTAATATATTGGGTAAAGCACTCTTTTAATTTAGAGAAAATAATCCATGGAACATTTACATGCATAAAATAATTATGAGTTATACATCAAAACAAAAAGAGACCTTAATAAAAGAAATATATGGTGTTGAGCCTAATTTTTTTATCTTTGTTTCAATATATAATAAAGCTACTACTACGCTGACTGAAAGAACAACAACTATTAAGGAACCCGTGACTAAGACCATGATCTATTAATGTTGATGTGATGAATCTGAAGAAAATGTCCTTCCCAGCCAGACTTCAACAACAAGCAAACTTCTGTGACAGGTTGCAGACTTCTAGAGGAGGTAATTAAAGTACTAGAGGATGGGTAATCATCCCTTCCACGAGGATTGCAATGGGTCTAATGATTTGACTAGCCAACAACCCGATCATCATTTCTCTGAGTAATTTTTTACTTATTTATTCTGTAACGGGTGATTTGCAGTTGTAGGAACCTAACGATATCGATGGATCAGCCAACACATTGTTTGTTATTTTATTTTAACTTTCTCATTTTAATAACACTCTTTTCTTTAGCAGGTCTTGACTAAGGCGTGGAGGATAACAGGGAAAGCGATGCAATGACTTCTCCTTTATAACCTGTGTAAACTTTCACTTTTTTAGTCTCTCATGTACAACAAATTGGCACAGTAGGTACTCTACCTTCATGCTTAGAAGGCCTTCGGTTTCCCCAGTAGCTAGAAGTTATGGATAGTGGATTGGGGGAAAAAGTCTCTTTGATTTTGTTACTAATAGAGCATTGCATTTGTTTATTATTATCTACCTTTACTTGGCTTAGACTGAGAATCGATTCTCCCTATAGTCATCTAGTGATAGTGAGAATTTCTTACTATGACAGCATTGGAGTCTTGATTATCGTCCAAATCTCTATATTTAATTATTTAATGGAACATCACCTTTACATCCTTTCATTTATAAAATGAAAAATCATTTTGAAGCTACTCACAAGGGAGAAGTAGCTTAAAACTGTATATGTGCATACATCTATTTGTATTTGCCATTCCATTTATTTATACATGTTCTTATTTTTATTTATTTATTTACTTTCATATATGTTGCAACTTTTGAGTGTTGATATCAAATAACTTTTATAAAAAGGAAACCGCCACTATTATATCATCATAGAAAGTGTTGAATTTTTTGTTGCAGAGCGATGACTGAGTAGATACACACTACTGCTAGGAACCATATTGTTATATATATATGTTCTTATTAAATTTCATTTGTATTTAATAGATTGCTAAATGGATTTCCTTGAGAAGTGAAGTATAATTTTACGCATAAATAGATACATTCATAATGATATGTAAATTCTTACAAGCAGGTTCAACCTCATTGAAATATAAGGAAATATTCATAAATTTGCTTAAATCTCTTTGGATTATTTCAACAAGATTTTGAAGAAAATATTTGGTTACAACTGTGAATTACCCTTCAACCAACATAGTGGTTTTATCTTATACCCATTGTATTTTCATACTAAGGAAATCTACTATTTGCTAAATAACAATCTCTTTCTTTCCCAATGTAGCTTAAATGAACATCCCCCTATCATGAGGTGTGTTTAAAACGCACACTTAAATTTACAATGTGCAAATAATATTCTCCAAGATGACCCAGAGTACTCATCCCATATCAAGGAGTTGTATCTATGTCTACATTTTATTTCCTTCAAAAATAATAAAATAAAATGAAAATGAGCAACTTTTATTTCAAACACTTTGTTTAACCCAAAATCATGAAGTATTTACCATTCCACATTATGGATACACAAAAAAATGAATGAGTAACAAACTAATAAACAAGGGCTTGCTCTCCACCCAACCGTAATGGCATCATGGAGCCTCATGGGCTCTAGCCATACCCTCGAGCAAGGAATTATTTTAGCCCCACAATGATCAATGTTGTCTTTTCTCACTTTTACAAAGAGATAAAACTAATATAGCACAATTTGCATGCATCTAGCTTCTCTACTTTCTATTTTCAAACATGATCCATACAATAAGTCACCTCCTTACAACCAAGAAACAAGGGAAAATGGAAAAGGAATAACTTATCTTTTCTTTTAGATGGAGGGACCAAAATCTTGTATCCATCCTTCCTCTCCAAACCAAGCCATCTTCATCGCTTTCTTCCAAAGAGATGGACTCCCCTCTTCTCATTCTTTTTACCATATTCACTCAAGTTCTCCAAGAGGAGAAGTGGGTAACACCCCACTCTTCCTTCCTCTCCCAGATATAAAGGAGTTTCAACTTGGAACCCTTGGATGGGGAGATGTGGAGTGTACTTTTTCTCCATCAATGAGGGTTTTTTTCCTTATTAAAGAAGAAACATGCACTTAGAAAACCACTCAATCCTTTCACCCCCATCCTCCCCTCAAAATTCGTCACTCTCCATAATGAGGAATTTTCAAGGGTCAAATCATGTCCTTGGGGCCCTATTGCATGCCCACTTGACCCCTACCACTATAGTATAGACCCTAAGGGGTTTATTTTTGCATCCCAACCAAGGAAATTAACCAACAACCCTCTTTAAAGACCCACTTAAAAATCCATCCGAGTTTCACACTTGGATAAGGGTTACTAATTCCTAGCCCCTCTTACACCTATAAAATACATAATCCATTATACCTTTAACATCAACCCTCATCACCTTTATTTACCAACATATTAACTTTATCTATTTCTAAGCCCCAAAAGGGGTCAAATTTGTATCCTTAAGAAGAAGTCTTTTGATTTTCTCTCAATGATTCTCCCTTCTCATGCTAACATTGTTACGCTCCTGCACATTACCAACACGATCATTAGTAAAAATTGTATATCACATTAATCTGTTAGTTGAATAATCTAAACTTGAACTATATAGTAATCCATTAAAATTTCAATTTGTATCCCACAGTATACTAGTGCATTTAACCTTCATGGTAATGACAATAAAACATAATGCCAAGAGGAAATGCAAGCATATTGCCAAAAAATCACCTTATTTACCATCCACAATCTATCTAATAATCAATTCAAGAAAAGCATATAAAAAATTAGGGTTGTATTCAGTACATACGAGGAACCTGGGTCTTATAGTAAGAATGGTTAAGTTCATATTGATATAAAAAGTATTTTGGAGAGGAATATTTTGGTTTTTAGTAACATGCCTCTTGGACTACCACTAGATAGAGGTTTCCATCATATCATAGAGCTTGAATCAGGATCAAAGCTAGTTATGGCCACTCCTTACTACCATCCCTAGATGTATAAGGACAAGATAAATAAAGCAATAAAGGAGCTACTAGATATGGGATACATCATACACATATATATCCCTTTTACATATTTTGTGGTGCTGGTAAAGAATAAGGGTAGTACTTTGGAGATGTGCATAGACTACCGAGCATTAAACAAGATGACCATTGAGAACTAGTAATCCATATCATGGATAAATGAGTTGATTGATGAGCTACATGGTGTGTTTTCCTTCTCAAAAATTTATTTGAGGTTCAAATACCACAAGATCTGAATGGGAGAAAAAGATGTTTAAAAGACTACTTTCTAGTTTCACTATGGACATCTTGATTTCCTATGTATGCCCTTTGGTCTCACCAATGCTTTAGAAACTTTCCAATCATACATGAATCAGTTTTTTGGTAAGAAATTGAGGATTTTGTGTTGTTTTTTTTTATGATATTTTGATCTATAGAAAATATGGGAAAAACATTTGAAGCACTTGGATCTAATCTTGGGAATTCTAGAACAATAGTCTCTCTTTGCAAAGATATCCAAATGTGAGTTTGGGTCAATAGAGATATTGTATTTGGGACATGCCATAAATGTTAAAGAAGTTCAAGTTGATCAATAGAAGATCCAAGACATTCTAGACTAGCCACCTCCTACAAACTTTTCTCAACTAAGAGGGTTCTTTGGAGTTTGTAGCTATTATCGAAGGTTTTTTAGAGGATTCTCTCAATCTATGACACCTCTCAAAAATTTGACTAAGGTTAGAGCCTTTGAATGGATAGCAGAAGCACAAAGGACCTTTGAAATATTGAAAGAGGTAATGAGCTCTTGTTTGGTTCTTGCAATTCCAAAATTTTCACTTCCATTTGTTGTAGAATGTGATACTTCCAGTGAAGGTATTGGTGTTTTTCTCTCTTAGAGGAGACACCCCACATCATTTGAAAGTAGTAAATTGAGAGACCCTGAAAAAGGATATCTCATAAATGATGTGGAGATGCTAGCTATAATGCATTCCTTGGATAAATTCTACAAATACCTAGTATGTAGAAGATTTGTGGTCAAGACAAACCATAATAGCCTAGAATTCTTCCTGAGCCAAAAAAATTTGAATGATAGACAACAAAAATCGGTCAACAAACTTTAGGCATATGATTTTGATATTGAATATATCAAGGGAAAGAAGAATATTATGGAAGATGCACTCTCTAGAAGACCTACACTTTTTCATTTGTCCATCACATCAACTGATTGGAAGGATTGCATCATGGAGGAGTATGCTAAGGATCCTTTTGCTACTAATGCTAAAAAGGGTGTAGAGAAGGATGACCAATATGTGGTGGAGGAAGGCCTGATATTGTTCAAAAATAGGGTATTTCTAGTTATAGGATCTAAGGTGAAGGAGAAAATATTGGAAGCTTATCATAATGCACCAATAGTAGGGCACCCCATATTCTACAAAACTTACCAGAAGATTAGGGAAAGGTTCACATAGAAGGGCCTTAAGGAGGATGTTCTCTCACATATTTGGGAATATGTCACATGCCAGCAAAACAAAGGGGAACAAGAGTTTCCAACTAGATTAATACAACCTATTCCCATTCTAGAGCACAAATGGGAGATTATCTCCATTTATTTCACCACAAAATTACCCAAAGCACAAGGAAAGTATTGCATCTATGTTACAATGGATAGATTGACCAAGTATGCTCATTTTTTTTCTATCTCCAATAACTACAAAGATCCAAAAGTTATAGAATTGTTCTTCAAGGAAGTTTTTTGGTTGCATGGGTTACCTAAGAACATTCTTAGTGACACAGATAGTCATTTCCTTAAAAAAAATTGGAAGGAGCTATGCCATCTACTAGGCACCAAACTCACCCCTAACGCAAGTTACCATCCACAAACTGATGGGAAAACCAAGATTGTAAACAAGTGGTTAGAAGGATACTTGAGGAATTATGTCACCAGTTAGTAGGTAACCTGGATCAAATGGTTGCATATAATTTAGGAGAATTATTTTACAATACAACTCATCACATATCCATTGGCATGTATCCATTAAGATCCCTCTATGGATATGATGCATTAACCTTTGCAAAATTGTTCCCCACAAATAGTAGAGTCTTGGAAGCAAGTGATTTGATTAATCAAAGTCAAGACATCTTGAGAACTCTCAAGGATAATCTACAAGTTTCCTAGAGTTAACTAAAGATTTATGCATATAGGAAACACATAGAAAGATCATTTGAGGTGGGAGATATGGTACTTATAAAGTTGCAGCCCTATAGATAGTCTTCTATCAATAAAGGTGGAGTAGAGAAGCTCAATCATAAGTTCATGGACCATATAAGATAATTTGGAAGATTGGAGAAGTTTCTTATGAAGTAGAACTTACAAAAAATAGAAAAATCCATAATGTATTCTATGTTTCATGTTTGAAGAAGGTTTTGGGTTTGAAATATCTCTTGATGACGAGTTACCACCCATTGATGGTGAAGGGAAACTCATCCTTATTCTAAAACTTGTGATAGATACTAGGGTAAAAAATCTAAGGAACATGAATATAACTGAGTATCTTGTCCATTGGAAGGATTTTTCAATTGAAGATGATACTTGGGTAGGACCTAAAATCCTAGAGCATCCAAATTTACATTTCTTGAGGATAAGAAATTTTGGGAAGAGAGGATTTGTCATGTCCCTTTCTCCAAAAAGATAGTTGTAGAGTGGAACCCATGAATTCTATCCCATTCCTCCATAGGAGCTCATCTTAGTCAGCAGTTTGGGACAGAGCACCTATAATAAAGGCCCCACAACATATCCAAATATTGTGGGAAAATATCATCTATCAGAAAGATATTATGCCAAATAGAAGATCATGTGTCTAGGTTCATTGTGCCAAGATAGAGTCAATTTTGAGAAGCCCTATACATTCCTCCATAGGAGCATGTTCAGGTGTGAATTTTGGAACATAGCACTTATGATGGCACTTGCACATCATATCTAAAACTCAAGAAGGGAGGATTGGGCAGAAAAATAATATTGCTAATAGAAGGCAACTATGCTAGTCAATTGGCACCCACTCCTACAAGCTTGAAGGATAAGACATCATAGGATCATGCGATAGTAATGGTAAAGTTTTAGGAATCTATAAAGGGAAAGGAAAGAGTGTGGATGGTTCCACAAGATGGCATACTTATTCCCAAGGAAATTACACTGGCCTAAAGGCTGACCTAATGTAGTGTGCTAGGAATTCAAATTTAGGGCTTTGGTTCCAATTAGGCTTAGGGCTAACTTGTTCCTCAAAGAGGAATGTTAGCATATAAATGTAGGGAAACTAATTCATAGAAAGGCATAAAATTATTATTCCGTTTTATTATAAGTTTGGGACACTCGTGTTCTATTTCATTTTGTGGATGAAAACCTATAGGAGTAGTGTTCATTGGACAAAAACCTAGTGTTCACTAGGATCAGAGGATGAAACCCCTTTGGTTCTTGAGGGCATTCTCCTTCATGGATTGCATATAAGATTCAAGGATTCTTTAGGAAGTTAGTACTATTTTTATTTTATCTGTGGTGATCTGGAAAATCATTTCGGTCATATTTTTGAATTGTAGTCAATATATTATACATACATTCTAGAGTGCTCATCATATTTTAGAGTAATATCTATTGTGCCAATTTGTTGTATTTGAATTCCATCTACAATTTAGTATTTGTTAAAATTATATGTTAGGGACATTATAGTATGATTATAAATTAGATAGCAAAATGACAAAATAAGGGTATGATAGTAAGCTTAGAGATGAGGACGAAGGATGATAGCCTCTAGATATAGATTCTTAAAGAGGAAAAATCAATGGCTAAAAAAGGTTGAAGATGAATGGATGAGATTTAATGAGGATTAGGGTTAGGCTCAAAGATGTAGTAATGTGAAAAGTGTCACATGAGGGATAGGATTAGATTTAAGATTGGTATAAGGACAAAAATCCATACGTGGATTGATATGATTAAGAGGTGAGAATAAAATGAATGGATAAGATTGAAATATAGTGACTTTTGGAAGGGTATCTAGATTCAATGGATCTCGAAAAGGAGTTAGTTAGACATGTGAAGGGGACACTTGTCACATGATGGAAAATTTATATTATAATCCATGTGAACAAGATAAAGGGATAAGATTAAATGGAAAAAGATAATGGATAAAGTGGAATTAATTAAATAAATAAAATATTTATTTAATTAATGTGATCACGTGAGGGGAAAAATAATTAAATAAATAATAAATATTTATTTAATTAAATTTTTAAGATAAAGTGGGGAAAAGAATGAGAATACTTAAATAAAAATAAATATTCATTTAATTAATGACTTAGGATAAGGTTAAAATTAGGTGTGGTTGGGTATGGTTAGATTTTAGGTGTCTACATTTTGCGCCTCTTTGATATGATATTGTGATAGTGTCATTGTGTAAAGAAGAATAAAACATAGTGGATAGGAAGGTATAAGGACTAGTGGCATGATGCCTTAATAATTGGAAGGATGGGAGAAAGGATGAAGGAAATATTAGGATTGGGATTCCCCCTTAAGAGGACATGTGTGTTAATAGAAAAGAGGTGTGATGTCAAAATGGAAGGGAATTATAATGATAAGGATCAAGAAGAAGATGAAATGGAAGATGAAAGGGGATAGAAAAGTATGAAAAGAAAGGGTAATTTGAAGATGAAAGGGATGGAAGGGAGTGAAAAGGAAGGGGAATTTAATTATGATAGAGTGATTATGCTAGTATATAAAGAGAAATCCTAAGTTTGATAGACAAAAGATAATTATTTACCAAGGTATGAGGAACCAAGGTGACAAGGTAACATTTGCATGGAATTGACACTCAAACAAGTCAAACATGATAAATAAGATAAAGATGGCACCCCACTATACACTAGTCAAAACACACCAAGATATAGGTAGATCTACCTGTGGCGTAAGTAGGTGTAGTCATTGGTCAAAAGATAAATCAAAATAAAAGATGCATTGCTAAACATGTCATGCAACCAATATATGTACAATGGTGGTTTCGTTTAGAGATCACGATTTTTGCTGAAATCACATATTTTTTTTAGAAAATATATAATGATTTAATCCTTGAAAGGTTCCATTTTAAAGGATTTTAATTGAAGAGGGTTTGATCAAACCTCCTTAGATCAAATCCCCTTGGATAGAACCCTCCTAGTTTTAAACCATGCCTATAATGGAGTCTCCTCTACACCTAGCAAAAGACTAATAAAAAAACCACTTTTGATTTACCTTTTGGGGGATCAAATGAATTCATTTAAAATTTATATTTTTAAAGTATGTAGTCCTTATTAAAAGCTTCCCAAAAATTATAACTTTAAATAAATTTAATTTGATTATTATATTTATTTTTATTTCTTGTGAATGTAGGTTTTCATAGGAATCAGTGCTGTTTTGCATGTGGAAAAATAGTAGATTATCAAAAAAAAATTGGAAAATATAAGGTACTAGATGTGAAGTCCTTGATCTAACAAAAAAATGAAAGAATTGAATTTTTTGATACATACAAAAAGTTCACAGCGTTATCACGGTCACACTATGTCTGAATTTTAATTGGTTTAACTTTGAAACTTGATTAAAGAAAAAATATTCAATAAAAAAATATCTAACCAAGTGGAAGCACTAGATATCAGAGTTAAAAATTTAAATTCGAAATAATTAGAATTTTATCCTTCATGGAAAAAAAGTTATGCGTTATACGGTGAGCGTCACTTTTTAAAAATGTTGTTTTCTGAAAAAAACTAGTTTTCTAGGGAGATGGAAAAAGAAGTGCAATCTGATTCCAAAAATTTTGAAAAAAATATATTTAGTATCTACAGACAAAATTTCTAGCAGAAATATAGTTTGCATCATCTTCAAATTCCTCATAGTTTGGCTATAGGTGCTTGAAATTGAAGATTTAGTTTAAAAATTATTCAGTGTCCGGTTGGCCAAAGATTTACTTAAACCACTAATGTGTGGGATCTACCAGATTGCATCAAAATCTCTTTCCAAAGATAGGATAATGATGATGATTGGATTATGCCAAACTTGGGGTCATAAAGGGCATTGATGATTGGATTCAACTTGGAAATATTGTGGATAACCAAGAAGTGATTGGAAGATGATAGGAAAAAGAGTATAATGAATTATTAATGTTAAAAAACTAGGCTTATGATGTGATTGTGATAAGGATTGATGTTTTCATGTGGTCTTTGATTTTTTTAAGTGCAAGTATGAGGAGTTCAAAAGATTATTATGGATGGGATTTGGGATGAGATGAGATGGGGTAGGGTGATATTATGTGATTGGGAATTTTTTTATTATGGGATGAAGGGATGTGTGAATACGGATGAAAATGCATGAGGCATGAAGACCAATGTGATTGAATACTAAGTAAATACAAGGCTAAATCCTTGACATAATTTAGGTGTAACATTGACATAATTTAGGTGTAACATTCACATATAATGTAGGGAAAAGAATGGGGAAGGGTGGGAGATGATGGAGGAGATGATGGGTGACACTAAGAAATAAGAAATACAAGCCATGGTAGGTTTATTATGGATGGTTGGAAGGTCATTAGTTTATTATGATATGGGAAGATAAGAGTAATGGTAGATAGGATATGGTATCCTAATAGATGGTGGAAAAGGGACTACTACACATGGTGCCTAATTCTAGGTTTTAACCATGGTACTTATCCAAGGTTCCATCAAAGTGGTTTTCTTGAAGGAGGGATCTATGGTAGAATGACTAATATGCACACTACAAAGGTTGGAGTGTTCATTACAAGGAATGTAGGGGAGCACCAAGGATCAAACTTTGGGGTCATTTCTTATGCAACAAGGTTAATTACTCACCTAAAGATGTCAAACTAAAAAATAAAGTTAAAAAAAGTGGGAGCTAGGAAAATAGATATGTGAGGAATCAGATAATATGAAAAAAAAATGATGACTAGTAGACATGTTCGAAAAGGACCGATATTCCACTAAAGATAGAAAAGAGGAAGGAGGGAGGTTTAGGGAATTAAGGGCTGAAGAAAATGTATACTATTAAAGGAAAGTTTGAAACTCTAATAAGAACAAAAATGTGGGAGTTTAGGGAATAGGGAACTTGAGGAAAAATTATTGAGATAGGGGAAAATTCAACCAAGTATAGAAATTGATCCAAGCACCCTCATAATTAGAATTTTATGACATATTTGCAATTTAGGTCCATGAAAGGGGAGTAAAAGAAAACCAACAAGAAAAAATATTCATAAAGGGGCCCATTAAAGGAAATATCTAATCAATTATCAATGGCAAGTAAAGTAAGGCCAAGGAAATATATAAAGAGTATCAAAATTATAAAATTTAGCACTTTAAAGTATGCAAGAATGGGCTTCAATAAGGGAAATAGGAACATTCCACATAGAAGAAAAGTGCAAGATATATTTTAAATGCAATAATTACTAGAAAAAAATATTAGTTACAATCACATCCAACGATATTGGATGGTAGTGGAGTGGGGGAATGGATATAATAGATAGCACACAATAGCCCAAGTAAATTAACATGGAAGATGATTGGTCATTGTGTGCTACCATTAAAAGTACAAGATGGGGCCCAATTAAATAATTCAAGTGGTAGAAAGGGAAAGTGGGTAGAACTAAGGATAAGACCAAGGCCTAAGTGATAGGGGGTGAGAAGTAAGTGGTAGTGGAGGATAGCCTAGGTAATAGCAATAAAGGTAAGAAATAGTGTACATTCTTTAACTAATGTAGAAATCAACTAATATAAGCTAATACACAAATAGATAATGTGCATCAAGCATGAATGTAAAATTTAACTATGAATTTTTGTACGATGTGATTTAAATGTTGTGAATGGAAAGGAAAAATATATAGAGTTTTCCTAGCCACTATGAAATCACTATTAGAGATTAAACTAAAAAGACAACATGACTTTATCAAGCATAGATGAGATCCAAAAACATATAGGCATACAAAAAAACCCAAAAGAACATAAATTAACCCTCAACAAGCACTAAAAATAAATAATTGAGTTTACCAAAGGTTATGCTATTTAATAGGGATCATTAATTGGCCACTATTAGAGGAAAATTAATATTAGGGCACATGCTAATATGATCAAAGAGAGATAGATCTCTAAGACATAAAAGAAGCCATCTTCAATAAATGAAATGTAAAGAAGAAAATATTATAATGAAAAACCTAATGATATAGAAAATCATGAGGATATGAATTGCAAACTAAGGCACCTAATATGTTTTACACCACTCCTCTATGAATTTTTTTATGCATACTAAAGACTAGGCCAACACAACTAAAGGGGGATGGTGGACTTATTTTCTTAGAACACTTGGTGCATGTACCTCACACTATACCTTAGGTATAAAGGGCGATGTTGGGGATCATAACTACAATGGTCATGGTAGATGGATAAGAAAACTATCTACATGATTGATTACTACACTGCATCATGGCAACATTAACACATTAGATAATGTTCAACTAGGGCTAGTGCATGCTAGAATATTTTACACATCATGATTTATTTGATTAGAGGGGTATGTATTGATGGAATGCACATATGCATTATATATTCAATGGGGTTATCTTTAATTATAATTAAAGATCTATCATCAGCTCACATTCATGAGGCACCGACTAGGTTTATTGGTAGAGGGTTATGCCAGTCAAATGGAGTTAGACCTTCAATTGGTTGGTAAAGATTTAGATTGTATGGATATCATACAAATAGATGGTAGGATGGCTTGGAGATGCATGGATGTTGGCAAAGATCCAAGGACCTACTAGTATAGGGGTCAAACATAGATAATCACGTAAATGTTTTTTTGTTAGATTATCATGTGATAGTTCAATTGGGTCTAGAAGGAGACACCAACATGTACTATCTACTAAAAGATAGAGAGAATATCCCAGAAAGAGGGTGATATCAAGAGACCTCCTTTTTTAGAGAACACCCTCATAATAATGATGTGCAAGATGACATGGTAGTGGTGATGGATAAAAATGATGTTAGGGTGACCCTAATGTAATGTCTATGGTTGCTTATTTCTAATATCTCAAAAAAAAAAAACTTATAAAATGATTACCTTAGGACTAATTAAATTATCGTTTAATGTTCTAGTGCACTTGGGTGCATGTAGAAATGATCTTGATTCCTACAAATCTTGAATACACTAAAATTTATTTCAAATATGTTCTTTCCTTGTTGTATGGAACTTGCATCTGTAAAGGTTTGGTTTCTTTATAAACATCATTAAGGAAATTTGCCAAGACTAGTGTCCCTCTTAGTCAAACCTTATAATAATTTTAATGCCAATTTAGGACAAATGAAAAAAGATACCATACAATAATTTTGTATCCCTACAAATTTCATGCTAATAATTATGCTCTTATGAATGAAGCTAACATATAATTGCACCCCAATGCTATGCCTTAGAAAAATTCCTAGATGATCATAAAAATAAAATGTGTTCTTTCATATAACACCCCAGCATGTGATTTGAAACATTTTACTCTTTTAGTTGAAACATAGATATGAGGAGAGAGGACCGAGTAGTTGAGTACCCTAATGATGCAATGCTAATGGGTTCAAAATAAAAATCTCTCAATCCCATAGTAACTCAAGCCAATAATCTCACAATTGACATCTTTGAGACACTTTTTACCAACAACCCAATATGCCAAAAAAATTTAAATACACCTTCTAACCTTTGAAGAATCCTTCTAAGAAGGTATTAAATTTCATAAGCACACTATGCTCTTATAATGAAGCAATATATAATTGCACTCTAATGCTATGTCTTAGAAAAATTTCCTAGATGATCATAAAAATATAAAATGTGTTCTTTCATATAACATCCTAGCATGCAATTTTAAACATTTTACTCTTTATTTGAAACATAGATACAAGGAGAGTGGACCAAGTAGTTTAGTACCAGAATGATGCAATGTTAAGGGGTTCAAAATACAAATCTCTCAATCCCACAATAACTCAAGCCAACAATCTCTTGGCCAACTACATCTTTTGAGACACTTTTACCAACCCAACATATAAAACCAAATTTTAACACTTTTCTAACCTTTGAAGAATCCTTCTCAAGAAGGTATTAAATTATGCATTCACATATAATCCTACCATCGGCTTGTACATATCAATCTTCAAAAATTCCTTATTAGACTATCCTAACAACAACCAGGCCCAATTGGCCACATCAACAAATCAACTCCAATTCCCAAGCCCATTTCTCTTTACCAATAGCACAAAAATGTTAAAATATTCCTACAAAACCTAATTAAACCATCCCCCATACTTTATTCATGATATTTCATCAAACACCTATCCTAAACCTTCATTTTTTACTCCAAAATATGACTGTCACAAGACTGCCTTATAAGACAGTCAACAAATAATGGACCCAAACTTGTAATCTCACCAAACCCTGATAGGAAAGGGATCCAAATACACCTAATAAACCTTTTAAAATAATGAGGAAACACACCCCCACAATCAAATCTCTTAATCTCCACTATGCACTATTTTCTTAGACTTTTTCACCATTTAGAGACCTAGGGCATCATTAAATCTGTCCAAACCCTCATTCTCAAGCTTTGAAACTTTGAGATCCTTTAGAGTACATATAAAAATTACTTTCCACAAACTTATAGGAGATTTCAATGGTTAGAATTTGGGTAATACAATTGTATTGCTAACTGTGACCCTAGATCAAGGTTTTAACCTGCCTGGAGCAATTTGCCAATAATTTTCACAAAACTGCATGGATTTTCCTCAAACTAATTACATAAAAAATTATATTCATAGGGATTTCACTTTAAATGGAAGAGGAGTGGGTTTATGCACAGTACATGGCCATAAAATGGCCTGAAATCGA
Source organism: Sequoia sempervirens (assembly GCA_007258455.2). Taxonomy (NCBI): domain Eukaryota; kingdom Viridiplantae; phylum Streptophyta; class Pinopsida; order Cupressales; family Cupressaceae; genus Sequoia; species Sequoia sempervirens. The sequence goes on along the minus strand of VDFB02184814.1, from coordinate 3,583 downwards.
AGAAAATGCTAGAAAATTAACAAAAAATAGAGTATTTCATTGAATTTCTCACTTCTACATCATCCCCCTTCCTTCCTCAAAGTTTGAGAGGCTTAAAAATTCTTTTATAAACCAAATCTAATGACTCGAACTAAATTTCTAATTTCTTGACTCTTCATATTCCACCATTTTATAATTTGTGGCATTTTACAATATTGCCACGACAACATTTTGGCAAATTTTGGCAACTTTTTACATTTTATGCCCAATAAACCCAAAATGACTATCTAGGACCTAAAAAAAACTCAAAACTAGTCCAATTGACCTTATTACAACATGATATCATCTATACTAAATCAAACCTAAGATTTTCTCATGGAGGCATGTACTTGCTAGGGTGCTCCTGCACCAAAAATAACTAGCCTAAAAAGTTTCCAAGTCCCTTTCAAAATGTATTACATCAACCTTTATTCTTCATATATGAATATATTTATCAAATTTTCCTCTTTATGTCTTCAGACATTTTTCTTGGATCGCTTCCTCTTTCTTTACTCTTGAATCTTTCACTTGCCTTTGTCTTGGTTCTAAATTTTTCCTTCATTGTTATCTTCACTTGTCTTCACTTGTCTTTCTTTGCCTTTTGCCTTCTCTTTCTCTGCTCATCAGGTTCCCAAAACACTCTTCTCAATTAGAGGACACATGACTATCCTTTCACAACACTTAACTTTCATCTAACCTTTACTCACTCAAAGGACACAGGACTGTCCTTTCACATTGCTTCTCTAAGCAATCTTTCCTCAACCTTCTGTAGACCTTCTTGTTTTCATCTCATCTTCTCCCATCAATGGAGTAGTCTCAAACTAACTTTGAACTTTTCAAATGGCTACAAAATCTTCAAATGCTTCTTAGACAAATATCCATCTCCCTCACTACTTCACAAACTCACAACTTCTCAAACCATCCATCTTACCCAACAGTAGATCCTGGAAGATGCACTTACCACTCTTTCTCTCAGTGGCCTCACTCTCTTTGCACCTTCTCCCCAGCTTAATCTCCATTGGATTATGGCGGAAAAAGACTCATCCTTGTATGTAACCAACACACAACTTCTCACTGCAGCTTTAAGATGGATTAAGCACCTGAAACCAACGACTCAACAAAACACCAGATCAACTAGCTTTGATACCAATTGATGCAGATCATCTACAAAACTCAAGGGTATTCAAAACCAAAAATAAAAAACTTGAGAAGATCAATTGCAATTTACCATTGATTCACTTGAACTTTCATCAAAAATCCACTTCATTTTCACTTGTTTCCTCATGGCTAAAAGACACCAAATCTCCACATCTTACTTCTAAACTTCTACCAGACCTTAAAAATTCTTCAACATCATCAATTTGACTGAATCAAGTAAAAATCCTTTGAGAAAACTCTAAAACAATCAATTCTTACAACATGCACACCCAAGACACTCAAATCCTTGTAGTAGCCCATCATGCTTAAATCAGGCATAACTTTTTAATTTGATGGAGATTCACCAAACTAAACACAGTTTCAAGGAACCATTTGGGCCTACTTTAACATAATTTAGGGGCATGTATTGTTGTTTTGAAAAATATATGAGAACAATTGACTGTCTGCAGCCAAAAGAGGCTCAATTAGGCCTAAATGACAAATCAACTATCCTTAAAACTTGTTGAAATTCTAATTTTCTGCTGGTCAGCCACTAATCAGGTCTAAAACCCGCCAAATCATGAAAATCACTCACTAAAATAGTAAACCAAGAAACCCTTACCCAAAGCTTGAACTAGGCTTCCTTCAATGAGGGTTTGATGAAAATTTGTGTTCCAAACCTCCATATACCTTTCCATAGCCTCATACATATGAGAATAGGTCTGCACAAGGAAAATAAACTATTTCCCATCCATCTTCAATGCTTCTTCAACATTTTATACCTTCGAGCCATTAATTTCATGAAGGAAAACACAATTTTTTTTAATTTTTTGTGAGGGTAACAACTATAGCTCTAAAATTTTCACTTCCCCTGCATCTACACAAACACACACACACACACACACACACACTCAACACACTCTATTTAACCCATCCCACTGATCTAATAATCCTACATTGGTGGGATGGTAGATTAAATGCTCACTAGACTCTCAAACCCTTGAGTTTGTGGTTACAAAACAACTTATAGAACAGAGTCTTCAATCACACTTTTTATTCAACAATTTCTTCACAAATCAACTTTATTTGAATGATTGATCTCTACACAACTAAAAACAACAAGATCTAAGATTGGATATGTTGTTCAGATCAAACAAAGATTGAAAAAACACAAAGAAAACGCTACTACAACTGAACAAGGTACTTTTATTGTAAATTTTGTTCAAGATTACAATCTACAATACTTGATCTACCTTCTCATGGCTCTTTTAAAGTGTTTACAACAATATTCTTAGCTTCTCATCAGTTACAAACATCCTATCAACTCCATGACTCTTCATCTTCCACTTACAATTTTGCAATTTCTTGCAAGTTTGTAGTTTTACAATTTTTTGCAACTTTTGTCATTTTTTGCAAATTGACTTAATAGACCCCCTATAGACCTATTTGATTACATTTTAATGGGCTCGCACATGGCCATTTATAATGCACTTCATGATAAAAATTCAAATTTTGAAATATTGCCTTTTGGAGGCATACAATGCTCAAGGTGCTCTTGCACCACCTAACTTCATTCTTCTCAAAAATCCTACTTGGAAATTTCAAATCACTCCCATTTTTTTATAGAAGCCTATTCAGCAAGTCCCCTTATTATAACTAATATTTCAAGGCCACATCATCAAATATGATGGCACATTAACATGCATTTTGCTGAGGTGTCCAAAAAGGCCCTAAAAAAGTTAGACTAATAGTTGTGAAGTAAGTCATGTTTTATTAGTGCGTCAATGTGGCATCACATGATTTGTTGTTTTTTATATTTAAGGAATACATTTCTTTCAATTATGGGTACTCATCATCAACACTAACAACTTTAAAGTCACAAATATTGGTACAATATTGTTAAAAATATTGGGCATTAAATCAACAAAAGCTATAACAAGTATTAAAACATGCTTAACTACTGTGTCTTTCCCCTAGTTAGAAAAGGGGGAACATTTGCCTAATTTTTAAAATTAAAAGCTCAAGGATGAAATCTATATCCATAAAGAATGAACCGAACTCATTTCCATACTATAAAAGTGACATAAGATGATGCAATACTAAATACTGAAGCAAATCTAAATTCTCAAAATATGTGAAACTAAAATCAAATCAAAATTAAAGTATTTACCAATTTTTGTACCAAATTAAATTATTCAATATTTATCATTAGATTAAGGGAAAATAGAAATAAAATATACAAAATGTACATTTCTCACCTATTTTCTATTTGTATTGATTTGGGTTGAGAATGTGCCTACACTAGGCAATGAATTTCTTAAATTTATAATAAACAATTAATTTTTTAAGGACCAAATTTCAAGCTGAAGTAGTAGTACGTATTTAGCATTTGTCTTTTTGGTTGGACTTTGACTAATTTTGAAGACCT